>PVIJ01019118.1:0-24401 GCA_004024925.1 Scalopus aquaticus
TCTGGTTTTGGTATTAGAGTAATATTTGCTTCATAGAATGTGTTTGGTAGTACTCCTTCCTTCTCGATTTTTTGAAAGAGTTTGTGTAATATAGGGACTATTTCATTTTTGAATGTTTGGTAGAATTCATTTGTGAAACCATCTGGTCCTGGGCTTTTGTTTTGGGGGAGGTTTTTAATTACTGTTTCAATTTCACTACCTGTGATTGGTCTGTTTAGGTGTTCTATATCTTCTTTGTCTAGCTTTGGGTGATTGTATAGTTTTAGGAATTTGTCCATATCCTCTAGGTTGTTATACCTGTTTCCGTATAGCTGTTTATAGTAGTCTCTGATTATTTTTTTTATTTTTGCTGTGTCCGTTGTGATTTCTCCTTTTTCATTTATGATCCTATTTATTTGTGTTTCCTCTCGTTTTTTCTTTGTAAGTCTGGCTAGTGGTTTGTCTATTTTGTTTATTTTTTCAAAGAACCAGTTTTTGGTTTCATTAATCTTCTGGATTGTTTTTTTTTTGTTTCCATTTCATTTAGTTCTGCTTTGATTTTTATTATTTCCTTTCTTAAACATTCTTTTGGGGTTTTTTGTTGTTCATTTTCTAGTTCTTTGAGATGTGAGATTAAATTGTTTCTTTGACTTGTTTCTTGTTTCTTGATGTGAGCTTGTAATGCTATATATTTTCCTCTTATTACTGCTCAGGGCTGCCATGCAGGGAAGAGAGGGGGATCGTGGGGTGGGGGAGTGGGGGTCGCGCTCCCAGTCGGCTGGCCGGAGCCCTCCAACCTCACCGCAGTTTCTAACCTTGTATTCAGTGGCTCTCAGGGGAAGCTGGTCCGCCCATCTCTCCTCTCTTCTCCTTTGTGTGGGATGTCCCCTCTCTTCTCTTTACTCTGACTCTTCAGTTTATTTTTAAGTCCAAAGCACCCCCGGGGTCGATTGTATTGCGTAGGGTATCCGGTTCTCTTCAAGACAGCTCTCAAAGTTAGGGATATTTTTCTCCATAAATCGATTTTGTGTAGGAGAGCCTGATCCTAGCGTCTGTTCGCCGCCATGTTTTGGGGGCGTGTCACATTGGGTCTGTATTGTAAAATATCTTAAATTAGTGTGGGAGAAAAGATCAAGTTTTCAAATTAATGTCTTTCTTAAGTATGACTAAGTAGATTTAATTTTCCTAATGAAATTTTTTTTCATATAAACAATAAACTTTTTCATTAAAAGAAAACATAGTAAGAAGGCTTTCAAGTGTTTTAGGACCAAAAAATATGTGAGTTGAGTTTTTAAAAAGGTTTACAAATGTCTTTTAGCCGTGAAATAAGTGGAGAATTCTGAGAATTGAAACCCATAAATTGACCTGACATTACTCACGTCAGCATTATACTAGTGGTTTCATGATCTTATAATTTCTTTTTTTCTAAAGGAAGACCTATTTTATTTGTGGAAGGCTATACAACGATTAACTACTACGAATGAGTCAGATAGCCGTGTATCAACAGAGATTTCTAAAACAGTAACTAGAGGAATAATATGTTGCAGGTTTATGAATCAGTTTGATTTCATCTATATAGTAAAAGGCGAAAGATTTATACTCTGGTTTCTCTTCAGATCGTATAAATCTTTCGCCTTTTACTATATAGATGAAATCAAACTGATTCATAAACCTGCAACATATTATTCCTCTAGTTACTGTTTTATCTATATAAATTTAAAAATAATATACCATATATAGATACAGACCTTATGAAGAAGCTCATAATTTCCTGAAATTTTAAAATGAAAATCTGAGATATGAATGATTACAAAGGACATTTACATTATCCTTTTTAGTTCATCTGGCTCATTTAGAAAAATGTGTTACCAATAACTTTAATTTCAATGTAGAATAATGGAGTCCTAGTATATTAGATGTAGAAAGACTTTGAGGTTTTTTAAATCTGTTGCTGTCCAATAGAAATTTAAAGCAAGCCACATATGTAATTTAAATTTTTCTAGTGACTATATTGCTGTAAGTAAAAAGAGAACAGGAGAAAATAGTTTTTTAAAGATTTATTTATTTATGCATAGAAAAGCAGGGGTGTAGGCCAGAGGTGTGGGGTGGTGAGAGGATTCACCAGAGACAGAGTGGGGAGCAGAACAGGCAGGTTGACTGAAATACACTGCTGAGGGGAGCAGTGGGCGAGACAGGAGAGGTCTGCTGCGCCATGTGGGTCAGCTCCCTGGCCAGGGATCAAACTCTTGCTGCAGTGACTGCTGATAGGCTAATATCAGTTGCATCACCAGGGAGGCCCCAGGTGAAAATAATTTTAATAGTATATTTTATTTAAAGAAAATATCCCAAATGTTACCATTTCAACATTAAAACAATCTAAAAAAATTACTGAGCTATATTACTTTCTTTTGATGGAAGAGAGGTACTAAGTCTTCAACATCCAGTGTGCATTTTATATGTACAGCTCATCTCAATTCAGACTAGTTGCATTTTAAGGACTGATGAGCCAGATAAGACTAGTGACTGCTATATTGGATAGCATAACTCTAATATTTGAATTAGGAAGAAAATAAGATCTTAGATAAGTGAATTTGCCCATGTTCCAGAATGAGAACTTTACGATCTGACCCTGATACCTTATTTTAATAATGTTGGGTTTATAAATAATTGTTGAACTCTTTCTGGATATTTACCATGTGTCAATCACTGTTTCAATTCCTTTACATTTATTTGCTCATTTAATTATCATAATGTGAAGAAAGCACTCTTTTATCTACTCACCAGGAAACCAAAACATGAAAAAGTTAGGACTTGACCAAAGGTACCAGCTTCTAAGTGGCCACAAAAACACTTGAACTCCAAAATCCTGCCTCCAGTTTATATTCTTGACCATGACAGTTTTCTGGCAAAGTGTAAGACAAATGACTTCATATTATATAGTTGAAAGCAGAGTACAGAACAATACTGTCAGTCAAAGGCAGTGTGTGCCTGATGTTTTCATCAGTAATGTTTATTGTACTCAATTGAACTCTTAAAATAATGTTCTAGTAAGTTGAAAGCATCCTTTTCAGCAAATCTACTGCATTTCTGGCAAAGTATGTTGTTATGGGCCAAGTGGCTGACACTCCTCAGGATGTTTCATTCTTTCCTTCTGATTTTTCAATTTGGTGATATGCTTTTACCTATTGTTTTTGTTTCCATGCTTTAATATTACTGTAGGAGGAGGAAAGCAAAGTTGGAGGGGAGCACAATAGACTGGGGGAGGGGATATGGGTGCCTTAGTGGTGGGTGTGGTGTGGTAATACACACCCAAGGGTGTGATTTTGTGCCTCTAAGTCATATATAACATTGTACCAATGTTGCCTCAATTAAAAAAAAATAGGAAAATATTGTATGGAAACATTGGATTTGTATTTTTTTGGCAGATCAGGACATTTACTTAGCATCATAATTAATAAAAATTTCTTCACATTTTTTTCATTACTTTGTCCCTACTACTAAATGATGATATTCCAGGGCCGTTTTTGTTAACAACAAAACAAACTCAATTAACCATGTAACAAAATTAGCACTGTCAAAACTATTTTTATATATTAAAAGTAGTTGGTCTCAGATATCTAAATAGTTGATTAATGCCTACTTAATACTTTAAAAGAGAAACTGATCTTACAATGTGGAAAAAAAAAAACACCAAAAAAAAAAAAAAAAAAAACAACAATGTGATAATTCAGAGCCACCTGTCCATGCTGGAAAATCCCAAGTCAAAGAACTGGTACAAAACAAAGGGAGAACTTTCTTTTGTGTTCCATCCATTTAAATCTGTTAGGAATTTATGTGAAAATTCCTTCTCCTTCCCTCTTTCTGAGAAGAGACAATGTGTGTCAATGTTTAAAAGTTACATCATACAAAATCCAGTGCACTTAGCCTGCCAATTTTCCTTTCCCAGCATGGATAAAAGGCTCTACAGGTCAATCAAGCCATGGTTACCTAGGTTTTATTCATCTTTTGAGCCTTCAGATGTAGAGACTGATCTCTTACTGCTCACTGCTGGACATTAGACCAGTCATTTCCCTTACCTTCCTATCAATGGTTCTAAAACAGTCTGCTGTCCATCATCCTGCCTTCCCTTCAGGCATGGGGGTCAAGGAAATTGACATTTGCTGAAGAAGCAGCAACTGTTGTAGAGCATGTTCCCTGTCACAGAATGACTCCTTTACGCCAAAGGGCTTCTAATACAATTCTTATATTCTGTAGAGAATCTAGAACCTTCCTCTCTATGGATCTCATTGTTTGAAATAGACTCAAAGTTGCCACAATGAAGACAGGCTTTATTCTAGTTTTAACTTGAAAATAAAGCAGTAATTTTTTGCTTCAAATTTTCTACTGAAACTTTCTTGTTAAAGTCAAACAAATGTTGATTTTTTTTAAATGGCTGTGCAGATGGAAGTAATTTCCCTGATTATTTCACAGCATACCAGGTTTGAATGCACAAACACAAGCCTCCTGTCAGCAGACTCATATATTCTAGTGCTGTACCTCATAGGAAGCATCCTCACTCTACTGCCACATGTGAATTTCACTTCTTTGTTATGGCCTCTGTAATTCTAGTTCCTACAAGGCAGTGTTTTATGGGAACAAAAATGGCCTATATTGGGGGGAAAATCAGTATATGCTCATTACAAATGATGAATAGCAGATCAAAACATCATTACTGAATACTACTCTTCATTTCTTTTACCCTCCAAATGTTCCACATTTAACCACTTATTTCTCTATTAGCATAGGTCTCCTATGTTCTGAATAACTTTAGTTTTACCTATAAGAAAAATAAATCCTAATTTAAAAACTATGTTGAAAGGTCAATTTGTGTAGAAAAAAATATGAAGTAGGTTCTAAGATAGTTTTGATGATCTTAGAAGTTCATTGTCAAATTGGTCCCCATAGGCTTAGATGCCAGAGATGCCATTTGAAAACTTCAAATTATCAATACTGCCAAGAAAGGCTATATTTGAAGGATTGTAATTGAGCTTCTTAAATATTTAATTGTGACAGTTTCTTAAAAGTGCTAGTAATTGCTTATTAGATGAAATACTGAAAAGATTATATTGTTGCTGTTTTAATAAATAATATGACTAAACTGCAATATCAATCATATCATTGCCCAGATCAGGAACATTCAGTCACTCTCCATTTACCTACAAAATAAAATGTGAATTCTCTGAGCTGTATTTAAGACTTCCATAATGTGACTCAACCTATGCCACCTGTCTTATCTCTCTTTTTCACTCCCTCTGCCCTAGTCAATCTTACTCTTAAAAATATTTGGAAATAAGATTAAAGAGTCTCCCTTGAGAACCTATGTGCATGTTAAACATTCTTATCTTAGACTAATTTCTTTCTGTTATCTAGCCAGATAGCTAAAATGTTCTAAGGGAATATTCTGCTTTCAGTCAAGACAGAATGAGCTGTCTTGAAGAGAATAAACTACATCAATATAATTAATATGCTAAATTTGCAAATAAGGTAATGCATTATTGCTATCCTATGGAGAAGTCCCTCACATGCTGCCCATACTGATATCTTCACCATGGACTCCCTTTTTGAAATAGTTCTGTTTCTGAGGTGGTACCATGTTGTTTCCTTCTTCTCCCTATCCCCCCAACCAGCATTATTCTTGTCAAGATACATTTATGCTATTCTGTGTGTCATAGGAAGATGTCTCTGGATGGCATATTAGGCTGCTTGAGAAGTTTTCAGTAGGTTTTTTTTAGACTATCAAGTTAAATTATTTTTAAATTAATATTCTTAAACATATAACATTGCAACACCTAAAAATAATGTTAACTATTTTGCAAATAGAAAGATAAATTTTAACTGAATTTCTTCAAGGTCTGTTTAGTTATATCAACCTAGTCTTGCGAAACATATCCTCACCTCATCATTATTGATTGCCACGTAATTCGCTGATTAGAATAATCTGTGACACTTCTCAATTAGCAAGGGATTGTGTTCACAAACATTCTTAATGCTATCATTATAAATTCCCTTCAAAATAGAATGATCTTGTTTACAATTGATTTGACACCGTAGTTCAAGTGTTCTTTAGAGCTCATGCAGTAACCTAGTTATGTGTTACAGTTTGGCTGTGCCAAATGGCATGATTTCCTTCTTTTGTTGACTAATTTCCATTGTGCATGTCTTCATACCACATTTTCTTTATCCATCCATCCACCCCTCAATAGCCATTTAAGTTGTTTCCATATCTTGACTATTATAAAAAATGCTGTATTGAACATGTAGTTTCCTGTATCCTTTTTAGTTACTGTTTTCACTTTCTTCTGATAAATACCCAACAGTGGAATTGTTGGATCATATGGTAGTTCTATTTTTAATATTTGGAGAAACCTCCATACTGTTTTCCACAGGGGCTGCAGTAATTTGCAACTGAGCAACTCTTAGTATTGAATATAGTCTGCATGAGAAGTGATAATTCATGCCAATGCATTCCCAGAAACTGAGGGAATATATGGGGAAAGGGAAGACTGAATGATTAAATTAGAAAATGACAGAAATGTCTCTTAATTGGAATAGTGGAGTGCCAGTTAAAGTATATAGCTGTGGTTCTAAGGGTGGTCTAATATTTCCTGGTATTATATAGAAACAATATATTTTAGGTTCTCATTCTTGGATTGACAGAAAATATTTGGCACTGTGTCTAGCTAATCTTACAAGGTAATGCTATGAGTTCAGAAGATTGTTAGAAGCGTGCAACTATGAGAAACTTGTCTTAATGACAAAATAGTTTGTCGACACCATCAATCTTATATCAGTTGTAATATACAATTTCACATCCATACAGGCAGCAGGGGGGAAATGTTCCCAGAAATATTCAAACCAGTGTGAAATTAGGCATATAGAATTGATAAAAATCCTCATTAAAATATAAGTAATTCTTGAATAATAAAAGACAGATGGGATTTTTTAAATGGCTAGATCCTCTCATTTTCCAAAATATGCATAATCGATGGAACTGATCTCCTGATGTTTTTCTCTGGAAGAGAAAGTCCTCGAATTTTACAGTAATTACTAGTGGGTTGGTGTCTGAAAATAGTGTTAAGGGATATTATTCTCTTGGTTTCACTAAAGGGCTTCTGAGTATCCATAAGGGATTCTGAACAGTTAATTTAAGTGATCTACAAATGTATGGCATTAAGGTAATCTGCTCCAAGGCCTAGCAGACAGTTTGATGAAGCCTGAATATGCATTTTCAGATTCCCAGTGATACAGTTTGGCATCCTCAGTTTAGAAATGTGTTTTTGCCTTCAGTGGGATGAAGGAAAATTTGCAATTAGAGATTCTTTCTCTCACTATTTTATACTTTAAAAATGAAAGCAACCTGGGAAGTAACAGTGTATCAGCAAAACCATTGGAGACATTCACAACACAAAGAGATTCAAGGTTAAATTGGTTTATTTTTCACAACCATTAATTTTTTCCTCTCCCCGTATATTGTTTTGATGAAACTGTAAGAAACCTACTGCATTCTGTCTTCTAAATACTCACTGTGACTTGTACTATCAGCTTCAGAAAGGCCAACTAAGACCTGAAGGATAAAATAGGAAATATTTTATCATTTCCTCTGCCACATCCAGTGACACCTCACTCACTATTGTTAAATCAATCCATCAAACACAAAAATTTGCTAATTACTTACACTGTGTCAGTATATTGTACAATGTAATCCCCTGGAGAGCTGTAGTTTAAAGGGAACCATGGTGTATTTAACCATGAATTTATCAAGTGACTATACAAGAGAGTATATGTTGAAATGTATCTTACATTAGGATTTTAGTTAAATGGAAAAAAGAGAAGTACACAGATGGTAGGTTGGTAAAATGATGAGAACCTGCAGGAACAGACACTAGAATATTATGCTTCATGTTAATGGCTGAATTTCCTCCACTTTACTCTGAACTAATCTCCAGTTAAGCCTTTCAGATAAGCTTCAGGTCCAGGAGTTTTTATGGTGAGGAGAACAAGTAACAAATGAAAAGAAATACGGAAGGATTGACGAAGTTAATTTGTTCTTCTGTTCTCACTTCCCTTTCTATCATTTTAGCATCTGAATTCTTCAGGAGAAATAGCTACATTCAGAAAACAGTTCCTGAGAGATTCCAGGAGAACTGATCACCTCCATTTTGAAGAGTGCAGACCCAATTTATTGGTTAACCTTTGACATCCAAACAGATAAGGAATGTGTTGAAGAATCAGAAAGTAGCAAATGTTCAAGGACAGTTATTTCTAGGTGTAATATGTTTGCAAGCTAGTTTGTGTGACTTTGTTTATGTATTTCCCACACACTTACATGTCATTTTAGAAACTACTTACTCAAACTATAACAGATCAGATCAAATACTTACTTCACCAGTGTATAGCAACTTTCTCTTTACTACCTTTTAAAGTGGAGTTTGTGATCACAGATATTAGAGAAATGAGCAAAATATAGCTTTAATTTCTTTTTTTTTAAGATTTATTTATTTATGCATACAAGCTGGGGTACAGGCCAGAGGCGGGGGGAGGGGGGAGCAAGAGGGTTCACCAGAGACAGAGTGGGGAGCAGAACAGGCAGATCGACAGAAATACACTGCTGAGGGGAGCATCAAGTGAGGCAGGAGAGGTCTGCCTCGCCATGTGGGAATCTCTCTGGCCGGGTGTTGAACTCACCCGCTGCTGCCAACAGCTCCACAGCGCAGCACTTAACCACTGCGACACCAGTGGCCATATAGATCTAATTTCTTAATGGATTATAATTCAAAAGAACTCATTTATATTACTAAATTCTTGGTCATTTCTAGGACAAGTCATTTTGCAAAACTCCTTGCAATTAATCTTGCAAATTTCCCAATTAGTCAGATTTATTTTGGTAGGAAGTAGTAACTCTCCTCTCATTATTGTGTCCAATGATAAGACAGGAAGAATTTTCAAATAACTAGGAAGTCAGGTAAATTAAGGTCAATGCTTGCAACTTTTAAATAAACATTGTATCTCTTCCTGAGAAGTCCTTAAAGGAGTATTTACTAATACAGTCAGAAGTCACAGGCATAATGTTACCCTAGAGGTGGGTCTGATATGGTGAGGGAGAATAAGGAGAATCAAGTCTGTGACCGAATTTCTAAACTTGGCTCAACATCCATTATCACAAAGGTGACTGTGTCGTAATGACAGATCACGAAGGGGGAGTGCAAATGATGATCTGAGAGGTGGGGGGGGGGATTAAATACAGGCACAGAATGCTCATTAGTTACATTAATCTTGACCTAATGGAAGTCTTGGCTTAGGAAGGTGGCACTTACATGAATGAGACTAATGTTCTAAATGCAGAATGCTGGCAGAACAGAAAGTAAGTTATCAGAAAAAGGTCATGGGCCATAATCTCAATATTTAGTTTATGAATTCTGAGAGATGAGTGATGAAAAATAACCATTGTTTAAATAATATTTTTAATAGAAATTGATTTTAAATGCCAAACATACACATCACGAATCCCTGAATAGATTCACTTTAGCTCTATGATTAAAATAAGTTTAATTTGGAGTGAGTACTAAACTCACCTGTTTGATCCTATTGGAGGTTGTATTACATTTAGTGACATATACTCTCCTTAGTATTTAGCCATAATATTTAATTTTTTTTTAATATAGAATCCTTGGAAGGAAGCCCAAGTTGCAATATTAAAAGTAAAGTTGTACATGCTGACAGTCTCCTATCAATTATCTGTATTTGGATCCTACAGCATTTTAAAATTACTACTGGTTCAATTGCAAAAATCTCTGAATTTATGATTTACTATTTCCTTCACTATAAAGCAAATTAGGTTTCATGTAGGACTTTCTACCTGCCCCTTGCCCCACGTATTTCTTTTAAATTGGTATAGAGGAAGAACCGTGATAGCAATTTCTTGCCTTTTTTCCACCAGAAGGTAATAAGTAGATCACTATTACATTATCGCAAGTTATAAGATATTGCTTGAATTTCTGTTATTAAAATTATATGAAAAGTGGCTTATATACAAGACTGTCAATGTCTGATTCTGAGCAATCTAAGAGATCACTCTTCATAAGTAAATCTATTTAATTTCTGGAAGATGTACTGCAGGTCACAAAATCTATCAGTCATCTATCTATCTGTAGGCTGAAGGAAAAGTGGGACTAGAGGGAAAGAATAGGATAAGGGATATTAATCTTTGAAATTAACCAGAATTTGGTGCGCTTTGGTTGTTTCTGCATGGGTGCTCTATCTTAGGCAGACTTACGGGCTAGGCATAGACCCTTTTGCTAAAGGCATATGCTCTTATTTCAGGCTCTTCATCTAAAGAACAGTTAAATTCAAGGAAAGATAAGTCCAATGAAAAGCATGCCAAGAAAAAGAATTTCTTTTGTTTTACAGCCTTTAGTTTTACCAAGTCATCAGCTTTTAAGGTTGGAGGTAGAGCTATTTGTAATTTTACCACCTCTTTCAAATGAATGAGAGTGAGAATCCCAATAAAAGGGGTTTAAAATCGATTATTCCCTAAGCATTTAGGCCCAATCAGTATCTTTAGAAAACTAATCCACTGATTAAGATTATTCAACAAAATGTTCTTGACCCCTGGAAAGCAATACTGAATAAAACAGAGAGAGACACTTCATTCTTGAATCGTATAGTCAAATGGGGAATGGCAAGCAATTTAAAACCTGCATTCATCCATCTATGAACAAATAAATAGTATGTACTACATGTCAGGTACTGTTTAATGTTTTGCAAATGCTAATGTGTTTGATCCTTGCCACAACCCTGAAGTTGTATGCGCAGTTGTGTGCTACTTGAAGGTACACTGTGATTAATTAAATGTGTATACCACAGGCTCCAAAGCAACCACTATTAAGCTGGGGGTATTCTTATGCCAAAACTTGACAGAAATATTAAAAATAAAGATACTACATGTCAATATCACTCATAGATGAAGAATTCTCATAAAGTTTTTTAGCAAAGACAATTCAATAATACAGACACATGAAAATACATTATATCCAAGTGGGATTATTCCTACTTGGTTCCACCCTTGTGCATAAACTTCAGAGGTTTTTTTTTTAAAGATTTATTTATTTATGCATACAAGAGCTGGGGTGTAGGCCAGAGGTGTGGGGGTAAGAGGATTTACCAGAGACAAAGTGGGGAGCAGACTAGGCAGATTAACTTAAATACACTGCCGAGGGGAGCAGCGGGCTAGTTAGGAGAGGTCTGCTGTGCCATGTGGGAAGCTCCCTGGCTGGGGATTGAACTCCCAGGGATTGAACTCATGCTGCAGCAGCTGCAGATAGCTTCATAGGCTGAAACTTAACCCCTTGCGCCACCAGGGAAGCCCTATAAACTTCAGTTTTAATATGATTTATACTTGATATTTATTTTACAATTAACACTTTGTTTGGAAAGTGGTTGTTTTGTTTTGCTGACTATTTCCCCTGTCTCTATTCTTTGCCAGCCTCCTATATCTTCAGTTTTTTATGACAAGTATTATGCTCTTTTCGTTACTTCTGTTATTAAATTACTAGTTTCTGGAAAGCTGAGCTGTTGCTTATATATCTCTGGATTTTCAGAATCTGTTGTACTTTTGTTTCAGAAAGTTTATCTTGAATTGAACAGAAGTAGAGGGGAATCTACCTAACTTGAACTCTGACATTGTTTCTATGTTCCTATAACAAACCTTTCTTCATTTAAGTCTTTAGTCTTTGGTGGCAAATGCTCTGTCCTGTATTAAAATGCAAATATTTGTGACTACTTAGCACATTTCAGGCTTTGTCAGCTATTTTACACCTTAGTGTTAATTACTTTATCAGTCTTTCTAATGCTATCATTTGCTGCCAGAAGTTTTTAATAAGAATAATTTGTATAAAAGGTGTGTGTGTGTGCGCGTGCGAGTGCGTGGGAGACATGCATGTGTTTGAATGGAAAGTATAGAGAGAAGGTGAAGACAGAAAAAAGAAAGGAAAAAGAACATAAATTTATTGGCAGAGAGGAGACTAATTGATGAAATTTAGCACTACAGCATTTTGCTAGAACCAGAAGGTATAAAAAAATGAAAACTCCAGGAAGAATAATTTGATACTATGCAGCACATACTTTGGAGTTATTGATCAATATTCTTTTACATATTTGTTCAATAGCTATTAAAAGATAATGATAAGATGATGGGTTACTACTCAGCCTTAAAAATAAAAGAAGGAAATCCTGACATTTGAAACAACTTGGATGAACCTGGAGCACATTATGCTAAGTGAAGTAAGTCAGACATGGAAGAGAAAAACTGCACATTATGATTTGCATGTAGAATCTAAAAGAGGGAGGTACAGAGAAGTAGAGAATGGAATGACTATTCTCAGGGGTAAAGGGGTAGGAGAAATGGGAGATACTGGTCAGAGGTCATAAATTTGCAGTTTTATAGGAAGAATAAATCTAGAGCTCTGTTGTGCAGCCTGGTACCTACAGTTAATGATACAGTATCGAATACCAGGAATTTCCAGGTGCTCTCAACACACAACACACAAACACACACACACACACACACACACACACATACACACCCCACACATGATAATTTGGGGAGGAAATGGATATGTTAAAACTACCTTGATGACAGCGATTATTTCATTATATGTATGTATATATCTCAAATCATTATGTTGTATCCTTTTTATATATTCAACTTTTATTAGAAATTAAAAAAGAAAGAAAAACTTGCCTATTCAAATTGGAAACAGATACATTCATTTTATCTACTTCCACTGGAAGAAATAGGATTAATGTACTGCCAGAACAATTCTACACAACGTTTCTCACTTTTCAGCTCACATTTTGATGTTTTTGAAAGTTGGCCTCTGTGTATATGTGCGCATGGTGTGTATGTATTTTAATTAAATAACGTCTTTGGAGGCACATTGAAGAGTTTATACCAAAGATAGTCTTCTACGCGATGCAGTATTTGTTTTTAGAATTCATTTGGTTGTATTTCTATGTAAGTCACAGAATAACACAGTTGCATTAGATTTATCCTTTACAATCCTGATTAAATTATAGGAGGTCTGGTTCCAGAACATTGTATTCCATTACCAGCTCCATTTTTTCCCTATCTGTGTGCATTGAGCAATTTTCTTGACCTGTAAATCTCAGTCACTTTTCTATTTTTAGAACAGCTTCAGGTATGTAGGATTTTGTGGAGATGATACAGAGAGTTCTCATATCTTCACAGCCAGTTTCCTCTATTATTGACATTACGTTGGTACAAAGTATTTGTCATAGACAGTAATAAACTGATATCAATGCATTATTATTAACTAAAATCCTTTATTTGGGTTTCCTTCGTTTTTACCTAATGCCATTTTCTATTTTTCCCATTCAGTGTGTGTGTGTGTGTGTGTGTGTGTGTGTGTGTGTGTGTGTAGATATATTTTATATATATATGTAATATATATGTGTATATATATATATGTAACATATATATATATATTATATCTTTTTGGTTTGTTTTTTATTGGGGTAACATTGGTTACAATATCATTTGTGTTTTAGAGGTATAGGTTCTCCCCCTTTAGGTGTTGTTAGCAAAACACAGCTAACACCAAATACCCATCATCCACCATGGCAGAGAGTCCACTTTGCTCCCTCCCCACTTTTTCTTGCCCTTCTCTCCCTGGTAGCCTCTATTCTACTGTCAAATTTCTAGGGTTTGTTATTAATGTAGCTTTATCTGACCCTTTGTTTTGTTTTGTTTTGTTTTGTTTTGTTTAGCATAATCCCCCCCCAGCTTCATCCATGTTGTCACAAATGGCAAGAGTTCATCTTTTTTGACAGCTGACTAGAATTCCTTTGAGTGATATATATACAATGTATCTCTCTTCCTGTTTCCTCTCACTCCTCTAGACTGTGACAGTTTTACTGATCTTCCTTCTCTTCGATGACAGATTGGGTCAGTACAAATCAAAATAAAAATCAGTACTAATTTACTTCGTAAATTGTTCAATTCAAAAATTTCTGAAGATTTTCTCATGATAAAAATTGGGTAATATGTTGAGAGGGAGTCCATTATATTCACATATCAAGATTATATACTGTCATCAGGATGATAAATTGGACTTCATCAAAAATTTTAAAAGATTTTTATGTGAAAAATCCTGTTAATAGCAGGAAAAAAACCCACGTTATAGACTTGGAGGAAATATTTGAATTAGATACCTGATAAAGGACTAATGTGTACACTACATATAAAAACTGTAAATGCTCAGCGGTATGTAAATATACAATCCAATTACAAAATGGATAAAAATGGACACAAGACAAGCAGAGGCATTTTACCAAACACAGAAATAGTAAATAAGTACATGAAAAGATGTTCAACATCACTAGTCACTGAGAAAATTCAAATTAAGAACATAATGAGAAATCTTTCCATACCTATTAGAACACAACCACAAAAATTGTAGTGACCATACTAAATACTTGAGAGGATCCAGAGAAACCTAATTCCTCATGTGTTGCTGATACATCTGTGAGATGATAGTTTACCATAGGAATAAACATAATTTTCAGAAGGCTCAGCAATCACATTCTTGGACATTTGCATCATAAAAATGAAAACTTAAAGCTGCACAACAACCCATACATGATGATTCATAGCAGCTTATTTGTAATAGCTCAAAAATAAGGAAAAACCAAAATGCATTAGAATGGGTAAATGTTTAAACTCTGCTACATCAATATTCTGGAATGGTACTTAAAAATAAAGAAGAACATACTATTTTTTTAAAGATTTATTTATGCATACAAGCTGGGGTACAGGCCAGAGGCGTGGGGCAGCGAGAGGGTTCGCCAGAGACAGAGTGGGGAGCAGCACAGGCAGAGCAATGGAAATACACTGCTGAGGGGAGCAGCGGGTGAGGCAGGAGAGGTCTGCTGTGCCATGTGGGAATCTCCTTGGCCGGGCGTTGAACTTGCTTCGCAGGTGCTCACAGCTCCACAGCGCAGCGCTTAACCGCTGCGCCACCAGGGAGGCCCAAGGAACATACTATTAATGCTTATAAGTATTTGGGGGGAACCCTATTTTTAGTGAAAAAAACTCAACATACATATTATATAATTCTATTTATAAACACTCTTAATGTATTAAAGTACAGAACAAATTGGTGGATTCCAGTGTTTAGGGAGGGAGGGAAGGAAATGCAGCTATAACTACAATAAAGCACAAGCTAGATTTTTGTGGTGAGAGAATAACTATGTATTATTTGCTACATGAATGTACACATATGATAAAGTACCTTATTTCAAGTACTTTATTTCAAGTCAAGTTTTCATGTTACATGGCATGATAGTTAGGTAAGATGGGACCAATGGAAAAACTGTGTAAAGGACACCAATTCTCTCTATGCTATTTTAAAAATATCTGGTTAATCTACACTTGTTAATAAATTAAAAGAAAAAAGTAGCCTATAGCAATTCAGATCATTACTCTTAATTTTTTCTTTTAAGATTTATGTATTTGTGCATGCAACCTGGGGTATAGGCCAGAGGTGTGGGGGGGGGGGGCAAGAGGATTCACCAGAGACAGAGTGGGGAGCAGAACAAGCAGACTGACTGAAATACACTGCTGTGGGGAGCAGCTGGCAAGGCAGGAGAGGTCTGCTGTGCCATGTGGGAAGCTCCCTGGCCGGGTATGGAACTTGCGTTGCAGTGGCTCTGGGTAACTTCATAGTGCTGGGACTAAACCCATTGAGCCACCAGGAAGGCCCTTCTTTTTAAACTTTTTCCAATTAGCTTCCTTTCATTGTTACTGAGTCTGTATCTTTGAACAGTTTCTCTTGGTTACACATGTCCAGAAGAAACTCTGTCTTCACCTATGCTTCCCAAGAAAAAAATACAGAACAAAACACCAAATCCCAAGAGACCTGCTACAGATAACATTTAATGCACTTTAATTTTGGAAATAAATACATTAATTTAAAATATGTGCTCTAGACATAGATACATCTTCAACCAGCAGGTGATCCTGCTGCTTTTTTAGATGAACTTGATTGTAACACATACAATAAGATGTTAAAATGGAACTTTTTCTGTCTCAGTTCAGCTGAAGTGTCAAAAAGCCAAAAACAACAAAAAATAGGTGGTGAAGAATCTCACATTTTAAAGTGAGGTGGTAGACATCGTTGCAGTATTTATAAAAGACAAACAGAGAGCTCTTTGTAAGACCGTAAACCAATACCTTACCTCTGAATGAGTTAATGCTAAAATTGTGAGTGAGGCAATTTATTTGGGAAAACGTATCTTGGGGCTCCATCTTTTACCTTTTTTTCTCCATTGATCATTTCCCAGTTCATTTTAGGGATCCACAAGGAAAATTTCTTTTTCTTAGCTTCAGACATCAGTCTTAAAATAACTGTGGAACTCTAATTCTTTGAGCCAAAATTTGAAAATAATCCCTTTGGTCCTCTCCACAATCCATGTTTTTATTGTTATCATTCATTGCATAAAAAGGGATAAGGTGAGAAAACAATGAGAAAGCTGATCTCACGATTTTCTTTATTTCCAAAACTTGAAACAATCTTGAGATAAGATTATTTGTTACATAGAAAATTTGGTGAGAAATTAACATTTGACTTAAAACAAAGCACAATCCTTTCTTACCATTATGGTAAGAAGGTTGAAAGAGATGTCACTGGTTTAATAATAAGACATTTCCAAGGTTATTTGTACTATGACTGAAGAGTTTAGCTTTTTCTGTTTTCTCTTTGTGACATGTTATATGACTTTGACATGTGGGAAAATTGTTTGCATAAATGAAAGCATGCAACTGACATGTTAGGTCTTAAATTTCTTTTGTGAAATGTGTATTCTTGTGCCTTAAAAAATAGGAGACATACCTACTAAAAGAAGAGAAGTCACATTATTCAGAAAATAGGCAACCGCATTAGAGACCTTCATAAATATGAAAATTAGCTGTTTGTGAGCCTTAAGGGAAATCATTAGTATAAACAGGCAAGCTAAAAGAACGTACTGTATAAGGAAAAAGGGAATTCTTTTCCCCTCACAGTGACTGATTTATGCAGAAGCTAAACATAAATGTAGAGATCATTGTATTTATGTTTCCACTGCACTGTTTGAATTACTGTCTCCAAGGAATAGTCAATCAAGTGAAATCAAAATTAAGAATGTCTCCTATGCATTTCAAAGTTCCAAATTAGCATTAACTATTTGTTATTCATAATACTGATCTTCAAAACTATCTTATCTTATTGAAATTATCTTTGTTTTTAAAGGATATTACTTGTTATTTGCTGAGTATTTTGAATACAATAGACCAAAATTCCTTTCAGAATTAGAGAGTAGTCTTCCTGGGGCTCAGTCCCCTGCACAATAATAGGGGAGGGAACACTTTCTGATTGGCAATAGGCACATTTGTGATAAGGAAGATGAATAGCCCTAAGGAATGTTATGACCCATATAGGAGAGATAAGAGTCTTCTGGTGAGGGTGGCGGGTAAATAGAAGGAGTTAGAAGCCTGTGGAAAAAGGCAGGAAGCAGTGAGCTTTCTTGACAGCTCCATCTTATTACTTCCTATAGAGATTAGACAAGTGACAGACAGGGCAGATAATATTCAGACAACAGCATGACCTCTGACTAGATGGTCCTATACACATTGTCTACACAGAGACTTTGGATGGCAGAACTCTAGTGTCCTCTGGGGATCTGAAATGATGTTACTTAGTGACATACTCCAGGATCTTCCCTTTCTCCCTCGTCCATCCCCACATGGCAGAGTCAATATTCTGGATGGAGTTTGATAACTTGTACTTCTATGGAATGGAGATGACCCAGAGAAATATGGCTTTATTACTGGGGAATTCTGTGACCCCGATACATTCATGGCTGATGGTCTAAGGAATATATGTTAAATGCAATTGCCTTTTTATACTTTTCCCTTTACTTTATAAGAAGAGGAATCTGTCAGTATCCAGAATGCGAAACTGATCATCACTCTATCACTTATGTCATTAAATTTTCAAGTATTAATTATAAGGATGAACTTTAAAAAAATTAAATCTGCCTCCTAAATAAACAGATAAATAAACTTTATCATTTGAAGTCTTAAAACTTTGCAGCATTAACTTAAAAAAAAAAAAAGAATGACAAAGATGTCCGTAGAGTCTTTACTGGTCCGCCAGTAAAAGTACTGCAGGTCTGCCTTGGCTTCTTGTCACATAGTCAAGTGGCTTCTGCCCCGATTTTCTGGTCTGGTCCACTTTCCTGTTCCATTTCTTCTAAGGTGACTAATGTGCAGGAATAAGGGAAACAACTGGAGGAAAAACCGGAGACAGAGATTATGAATAGAAATTGGGAAGTGAACGATTCTGAGACAGGTAAAGAGAAGAAGGAATGTATGAACAGATATAATTCTCTAACACTAGCTGGAAGCATCTTTCCTTCCGACATCAAAAAACTAATTATTCTACTCAGCCTCTTAGTTTTGCCAGAATGAACTCTGTTGGGATGCTGCTCCAGTTAGATGGCATAATATCTCTTTATTCTCTCTTTCTCTAAGTTTCCAGCCTAATTCCTTGCTCATCATCCTGTAAGTTTAGTTTTCCAGTGTAGACTCTCCAAGTATTTTTTATTTCCGCTTATGTCTCAGATCATCTGATAAAGATTTAAATGTTACGTCTTAACAAGAAGATCTGACTGACAAAATCTGGTCAAGCAAGATGGATTCTTTTTCTTAGGCAAATATATTTAATTCCTAGCTCTAAGTGAACAGTTTTATATGTGTATGTGTGCGTATGTATGTATGTATACATATATACATATTATATATGTAGTATGATAAGGGAGGGAACGCTACACACACACACACACACACACACACACACACACACTTCTTCCTCAAAGGAGATTGATTGTGATAAGGAAGATTGTGAATAATTTGGCAGAATTCAGGGAAGAAGAAAATAGAAATCCTAATCTTTAAGAAGAGGAGAGGAAAAAGAGAGTTTTCTTCAAATATTAAAGTGATCTACTATGGATTGGAGAACGAGTTGTAGAATTGAGTTTGAATCTGAACTACCAGAAGGAATTTAAAATAGATTTGAATTGCTAATGGAAGTAATCTATTGTTTTTTAATGGGAAGTTTTAAAAAAATAGAATCAATAGATAGTTATAGCAGAAAGGGAAAAATTAAGAGAAGCTGAAAGGAAAAAGAATTACACACAATCCCAGAGATGTGAAAACTTTGTTTACTGGGAATATCTGAATAAAAGCAATATATTATAATTTATCCTACCGTTTGAGAATCTTCAAATTAATTATGCCTGACACACTGTTTGCTAATTGAATCTGCGAACAAATGAGAAGATATATTCACGCAATCAGAAAAATAAGCAAAAATGGAAGGAGATTCTGAAAACACCTACAGTAAGTGACTACCCTTAACCTAGTCAGTTGCAGTGGGGTCTGCTTTGTTGGGGTGAGAATTATTTTGTTCCTGTGCATCATAAAAACTGCAATTACTGTTCTTCATTCCCACCAAATGAGTGGAAACATAATTTTATGGTCAATAATAAAAGAATTTTAGGTCAATAATAAAATATATCTAAAAAAATACTTTATAATTTAGAACAGTACACTGAAATTTTGTTAAAAGCCTATTTTTCCTAGTTTAGATAAACATGATTATGTAAGTAGAACCCCTCCCAGCTAATTACTAACCAAAAGTACGTCACTTCAAGCTCTCATTGCTTCAATTCACTGTATCCAACCCCCAAGTGTGCTACTTTGTCAGTTGAATATGATTTCTGTCAGTGACTCACTAGAATCTTTTTCCCAGCATGGTTAACAAGTCATTTTTCATAGATGCTGAACTCACAGTTTTAGCTGCCTTTTCTATGCACAATAGACTCTTTCTCCTTGTGATAATACTTGGACTCATTCAGGGAAAGGTTTCCTGTTTTTTGTCATTTTACACCCATTATCTTCTTCCATTGCTATCTTGACATGTTCCCTTCTCACAGCTTTGATTCAGGAGACTGAGATAATAAATGAGTTTAGTTTGTGTGTGGAAGAGACTAGAAATTCTCAAGAATAACTGTCTATAAAGTTCGTACAATTTTACTTGGCCTCTCTTTGGCTCTACAAGGTGACCAGGCCCAGGGTCCTCCAGCCACACCATTATTTCTTCCCTGAGCACTTTACTTTCACATCTTGGGTGTAAGAAGTGACCATGTGCTGAATATATCTATGTGTCAGCTATTGTGCAAATGAATCCTCTAAACATGTAGACCGAAATGTAACTAATCCAGAATAACTGTTGACTACCTCTGCAGGAATAAAGTGTAGAAACTGGACAAGGCTCTCACTCCAGTGAGTATGCCAGCTTGTTTCACCTGAGAATGTCACCTTCTCCAGTCAGTCATTCTAGAATAGGATCTCTTCCGTCGTCCTCGATCTCTTGCCTTTAATTTGCTTCTTAGCCTCTTTACCATTGGTCTACTTAATTTTGTTATTCAGCTGCCCCATTCCCCCTCCCAGAAAAGAGCACTGTGACAGCAGGGCCTTGGCTTTTGTCGATGACTGCAACCCCTGTGCCTAAAGCTATTCCCGGAACTTCATGGGTGTTCAGTAATATTTGTTGAATAAATAATAAATGACCTTGCTATAAAGAAGGTTTATCAATGCAGCTGAAGAATATGAGGGCTTGCTTCATCATACATGCTTGTTTTCTTGTCTCCATCATAAGCACACATGTAGTGTACATATACAGAAATCAAGTGACTGGTATGATCTTTCTCTCCTATAACAAAAGAGAAATACTCAATAAGTAATTATTGATTGAGTAGATACATCAATGAATGCATGAGTTTAGCAACCAGTCAAAAAAGTTTTTCTAATTAGAGCTCTGAAAGAATAACCCAGGAAGATGAGAAGATTTACAACATGGGACAACCCTATTCTTTCTCATGTAATTGCAGGGATGTTACAAGGAAGGTAATGATTTTTTTTCCTTCTAATTGCTTAATAATGAGATTATGAGAAAAACCTAGATGACCAAAATAAAATATAAAGACAGAGTGTGCCACTGGGTGTCAAAAACAAGAAATTTCATGAAAGAGTTATAAAAAAGATTTAAATATGATCCCCATTTCACTGGAGTATAATTTTAAATTTTGCTCAGAGGTGATGACAATTATCTCATCAAAAAGACACAGCTAAAGGAACAGTAAGGCCTGCCAGAATGCCTCGCATCTCAAGGTCCAATTTAAAAATAACTTTCTGTCTTCTCTAGAGATATGGAAGCAGTGTGAGGAGGGCCCTAAGCAGGCTCCAGCAGATAGGGGTATTTTCAGTCCATTTTTAACCATTGATTTAATCCAACTTTTAAACACTGATGAAATTAGTTCTCCAGGACACTTCCAAGCTTGCTGAATAGAACCTGAACCATAAAGAGGTCCAGGGACAAAGAAGCTTCCAAGATTCCAAGGACCTAGTAGCACCCCATTACCTCCCAGCCCCTGGGAGAAGCTTATTGATTTAGTCTCACATAAATGTGCAGATGCTCTCCACGGCCTGGCAGGGAGCCCAGCGCAGGAAAAAGTGTTTTTTTGTTGTGGTTTTTTTTTTTTTTTTTGCAAAATGCCATGAAGAGCCGTGGGCCATGCTCAGACTGAATTATGGGTTCTCCTGGGCATTTTACTGAATCTTTAGTGCCAATGCAAAGTTCCTCTGTAACCATCTCTCAGTTTCTAATTTCAGCCAATACAGTATGGGGAAAATTTCTTACACATTGATAATTAATAAAATAAAAAGTACATTTGGGAAATTTTTTAAAAGATTGACCTATTTATGCATGCATGCATACAAGAGCTGGGTGTAGGCCAGAGGTTTGATGTGGCGGCGGCGGGGGGTGGGGATGTGAGAAGATTCACCAGAGACAGAGTAGGGAGCAGAACAGGTGGATTGACTGAAGTACACTGCTGAGGGGAGCAGCGGGGAGACAGGAGAGGTCTGCTGTGCCATGTGGGAAGCTCCCTGTCTGGGATGGAACTTGTGCTGCAGTGGCTCCGATAGCTTCATAGTGCTGAGATTTAACCCCTTGTGACACCAAGGACACCCCCATTTTGTAATTCTTGCTGAAAAAACATGAAAAACATGAATGTAGTACTATGTATGCAAAGGGCTATTTCTATATGGACAGCGTTAAAGGAAGAGCCTTATACTTTCTGACAGTTTTTTATAAACGATTTTTTTCCTTTTCAAAAAAGGAGAAATTTTTAACTTCTTTTCTCAAAATTTTATCTTTGTTTTCTTCTTCTTCCAGCCATTCTCACTCATTAAGCAATCCATGAAGTCTTCTGTGTATCCTAGATAAGAGATCTAAACAGTTCCTCTGATGAGAACAACTCTTGCCCTATTATTTTATTATTAGTTTTGATAGATTATAAGTGTATTTGTAGTCCCTCTGTAGTCCATTTTATTGGTACTTCTAATGTAATTCTGGTCTCAAAGGACGGCACTGAAATGACTGGTGAAGGCAGAATTTCAATACTGCTTAATTTTACTTCTGAGAAGTCAATTCTTTCTGTCATCTAAGTGCATAGATTAAACAATTTTTAAAAATTCTAAAATTTCAGAGACTGGAGTTTTAACTGGTATGGACAGATTTTACTCAGTATTTAGTACCAAAGGATCAGTCATAATTAATTTCTGCATTTATTAAGGTCATCATATGCCAGGTACAATTTAGACATTTTACATACCTAATATCATTTGGGCTTCAATACAATTCTGTTTTTACAGAGATGTTAAGTCACTCACCTACTAAACAGTGAATGTCACTAGGTACTCTTAATTGGAGTGTGTGTAGTAAGCCCTCAAATATTTACTGAGTGAACAGTTACTGATCCTTTGAATATAGACAACTTGGTGTAGCCAACATGATCATATGCCCTACAAAGTAACTTTAGAAGCATCTGTAGTCCATTTTATTGCTATTTCTAATATAATTGTGGTCTCAAAGGAAGACACCAAAATGACTGGAGAAGGCTGAATTTCAATATTGCTTCATTTTACTTATGATAAGTTTTAATCCTTTCTGTCATCTAAATGCATAGATTAAATGATTTTTAAAAATTCTAAAATTTCAGGGACTGAAGTCTTTGTATATATATAATATATAAATAATATATAAATAATATATAATATATATATTTGTGTGTATATATATATATTATTTATATATTTTACATTATTGTATATTCCCCCTGGGTTACCCACCACCAATTCACCCATGAACTGTCACCATAGACCCTTATGCTCTTTTCTCCCCCGTTTTGAGCCCTTATCCTCCCACTCCCTCGCTGAAAATCTCTCATTTCTGATTGCCTGCTAGTTTTTGTTTTTGTTTTATTGTTGTTACTTTCTCCTCCTGATCGCTTGTTTGGTTCCCCTATATTCCTCCTATAAGTGAAACCATTCAATATTTTTCTCTTTCCTTCTGGCTTATTTCTCTGAG
The DNA here is from genome assembly GCA_004024925.1 of Scalopus aquaticus. NCBI lineage: Eukaryota > Metazoa > Chordata > Mammalia > Eulipotyphla > Talpidae > Scalopus > Scalopus aquaticus. The sequence goes on from PVIJ01019118.1 coordinate 23,565, forward strand.
CATGATCCATTCTAGTTCCATCCATGTTTCTGCGAATGACATGAGTTTATCTTTTTTTGATTGCTGAATAGTATTCCATTGTGTACATGTACCACATATTCTTGATCCAGTCATCTATTTGAGGGCATCTGGTTTGTTTCCACATCTTAGCTATTGTAAACAATGCTGCAGTAAACATAGGGGTGCATGTGTCCTTCTGGATTAATGTTTTTGAGTCTTTTGGGTAGATTCCCTGGAGTGGTATTGCTGAGTCATATGTATGCTCCATTTTTAGCAGTTTGAGGAACCGCCATACAGCTTTCCACAGTGGCTGGAGCAGTTTGCATTCCCACCAGCGTTGTAGGAGAGTTCCTTTTTTTCCACATCCTTGCCAACATTTGTTGTTGCCTGTTTTTTTTTTTTTTTTAATGTGCCGTTCTCACTGTGTAAGGTGGTATCTCATTGTTTTGATTTGCATTTCCCTGATTATAAGTGATGTTGAACATTTTTTTCATGTATCTGTTGGCTATTGACATTTCTTCTTTGGAGAAGTTCTTTTTAGTTCTTCTGCCCATGTTTTTTTTTTTTTTTGAATTTAATTTGTCTATTTTTATTTACCACAGTGTTCTCATTCCATTTCTGTTTTTCTTTTTTTTTTTATAATATATATTTTTATTGTTATTTATGTCTTTTACATTTTACATTCCCCTTGGGTAGCCCACCACCAATTCACCCGTGATCCATCTCCATGGTCCCTTGTGTTCTTTTCTATTCCATTTTGTGCCCTTTCCCTTCCCTCCCTCCGGCTCCTTCCTCCTCCCCCCACCCCCCACTGATTCTCTCTCTCCCACCCGGCCT
>PVIJ01019119.1:0-24374 GCA_004024925.1 Scalopus aquaticus
TGAGGTTCCAAGAGGAGGGAAGAGATTTCCCCAGGTCATGCAGCTCTGCAGTGGGTGGTCCCAGCCTAGAAGCCAGGTGACCTGACTTTGATTCCATTTTAACACAGTTAAGACAGAATAAAACAAAACAAAAACCTATGTGAAACTCAGAAGCGGATCCCAGGCCCCAAGAAGTCCTTGGTGACAAGTCTGTTGCTGATGTATTATTTCAGGATGTTTTAACCTAGGGCAGAAAGAGGAGCTTGCTTGAGTTCATTTTTGATCAGGAGGCCATCCCACTTGTGGGGAACAGTGTAGCTGGGAGCAGAGGGGAGAATCCCCATTAATGATTCACCTCACAGGAGGCTGCAGGACCAGAGTTTATGCAGCAAGAATTTGAAGGGAGCCCTCCTCCCCTCTCCCTCCTCTCCTCTGCTTTGTCCATAGGGCTCAAGTGCTGCAGGCTCCTCTTTCTCTCTCATTCTTTCCCTCAACACTTTCTTATGGAGATTTTTATACACAGAGTAAAATTTAGACTTATACAACTAATACCCACACAGAGAAATGCACATTTAAGTGTATTAATTCATGTACGTATTTAGCTCAAATCCTCTATCTAGATCATTACACGTGAGTGTTAACCATAGAAGTTTCCCTAGTGCCCTTTCTTAGGTAATTCTGATCGGCAGCATCTTCACAGAAGGTAATTACCATTTTTTACTATTGATTATTTTTGTCCTTGATGGACTTTAGAATAAACATGCTCAACAATGTGAACATTCTTCATTCTGCATATTGCTTTTGAGATTCATCTATGTTCTGTTTTGTATGAATAGTCAGTTCATTTTTATTGATATTATAGATAGTATTTCCTGGTATAATATATACCCCAATTCCACCATATGTTCATCCATTTTTGTGTTGATGGACTCCTAACATATTTTCAGCTTTTGACTATTGTGGTTAATGTTGACTTAAAATTATTCTTTTTCAAGATAGTTTTTGAAATGTGTTTTCATTTATCTTAGGTAAATACATCAGAGTGGAGTTGCTAATTCAAAGGGTAGAATTTAAATTTTAGAAGACACTGATAGAATATTTTCCAAAGAATTGTTCCATTTTATACTCTCATCAACAATATGAGAGTTTCAGCAGCTCCTATTCCACACTGATATCTGATATTGCTAGTCTTTAATTTTATTCAGGTTTTAGTGTGTGCTTTCCTGATGACTATGATATTGAGCAGGTTTTCTTGCACTTATTGGTCATATGTATTTCTTCCTCTATAAAGTGTCCACTTTTTACTGAATGATAGGTTTTCATATTAATGACTTTCAGGTATGCTTCATGTAGTCAAAATTATGTATTTTCTCAGATATGTACAAATATTTTAACCTAGTATGTAGCCAGCCTAATCATTTCTTACTAGTATCATGTCATGAACAGAAGTTTAAGTCTGATAAAATCTAAATTAAAATTTTCTTTAGTGAATATTGCTTTGTATTTTTTATGTTAGAATCCTAAGCAAAGATCAACTTGCAAAGACCTTTCCTAGATCTCCTTCAAGAAACTTTATTTTCTTTGGTTTTATGGGTAGGTGATAATCTATCTCAAGTTGATTTTTAAGTATGGTATGATGTAGGAGTTGATAATGATTATTTTCTATGTGGATGTTTATTGTTCCATCTTCCTTTGCTGAAAATATTTTCCACATTGAATTGTATTGAAATCTTTGTTGAAATAGAATCATAGAATTTTGGGGCCATTTTCCAGATGTCTACTCTGGTCAATTCATTTATTTTCTGTGCTTATGATAGGATAACACTGCTTTAGTTACTGTTGCTTTATAAAATATCCTGAAATCAGATAGAGCCAATCTTTTCATTTTTTTTTCCTTTTAAGTATTGCTTTGGATACCTAAGACTTATTTATTTCCTCATTAACCTGAGAGTCATAATGTTAATTTCTACCAAAAAATATCCTCGTTAGATTAGTATCGATATGGTGCTTACATCTGACTTATACATCAATTTATATAATTGGTAATAAGGGAGAATTGACTATATGGAGCCTTTAACCTGTGAATTTCATTTATTTAGGCATTCTTTAATTTTTGTGAGTGTACTTTTTAGATTTCTTAGGAGAAACCCTGAAAGTCTGATTTAATGTTTTTGACATCTTTTAAAATTAAAATTCAAAATCTTATGATTTATATTCCTTAATGATAAATTTTAAATTCTGTCCCCCCCTCCCCCAGAACTGCCACCAGTATATGAAATGCAATTGGTGTTTGTATGTTGACAATGTGTTCTGGGACCTGCTAGATTCACTTTTCAGTTCTAGCAGTTCTCTGCAAATAGGAGTTACCCAGTGGACAGCACACATGGATATATGAATATATGACACATGCAAAAGTATTTACTACAGAGCTGTTGGATTTAGTAAAAAACAGAAACAAGATACAATCTAAACAGCTATTGGTGAGAAGAGTTAATAACTGTGGTTCACTCTTGCAATAAAATATTATGCCACTGTTAAAAATAAGATAAATGAAATGTACTGACATAAAACATGCACTTTTCATTAGTCCAATTTTAAAAAGTGATCATATCTGTAGATACATAGAAGAAGACAAGATTTATGGCAGTATTAGAAAGTCTTCAGGATGCCAGATCTAGGTCTCATTTTCCCAAAAGCATCAAATTCAGATTATTTACAGGAATCCTTACATTCTTCCACCGACACACTGGCCTGACTAACTTAAGTCATCCATCGAGCGCTGTTAAACGTGTCTTCTAGCTAATAAAAACTGATATTTTAAGTTAATTCCGTAATTTTTTGTGAGTACAACGTATTGATTTTTCCGGTTTTAGTACTAACTTTTTTAAATTGAAAAACAAACTTTCAAAATTTTTGTAACGTTGGTTGGTCTTAATTTTTTTCACTCCCCCATCCCGTAATTATTTAATGTAAAATAAACTTCGGAAAGACCTCAAACAACCTAGAAAAGAAGTACGCACATTTCCCCCATGAGTTCCAAGTTTCCCAGGAGTTCCTTTGGGATGCACGCCAGCCAGCACCGCTTCAGCCCTCAAAGCAAGTCAGAGCCCCACACCTACCTCCCGAGAAGTATAGAGGGCAGGCTGGCTGGGAGGTGTGTGGCTTTTTGCTCACAGCGCTCCCGGGAGGGAAAGTGAGCTAAGTTCCTAATGATCATTCAGGGGGAGCTGCACCTCTGATATGCGGAAGGCGGTGCGGAAAGTTGCGTAAGGCAATGGCTGGATGGTCACTTTTCATTGGCGGCACGCTTAAAGGATTTGCAATTAGTACATTTTAGAATTTAAACATCAGGCAAAGTCAAAATAGTGGGCTGGAGGGGGCGAAGGGGAAAGGAAAGAGTGGAAAGGAAAGATGGGGGTGGGGCAGAGAGAAAGCAAGAAAAAGACGATCTATCTACTTGTCCCTCAGAGGCTGGCAGGGCTGGGAACCGCTCGCGCGTTCCAGCCCCGCAGTAACCTAGGCGCGAGCGCGCGCCCTGGGGGTCCTGCCTGCTCTTCCCCCAACTTCTCCGGGTGGCTCATGCCCGGACAAGACCCGGGCCGTAAGTGACTTGGCAAGACCCCGCTGTGTCCCCCGCACTTCCAGTCCCCTCCCGCCCACCTGACGTGCCTCCTCAGAACAGAAACCGTGGCGAGTACTCACTGGAAGCAGAACCCCAAAGATGATGAAGATGAGGGTCTTGGAGATCCAGGGCTGAAGCATGGCTCCTCGCGCCGGCGTGAGGACAGGACACACCCAGCCCGGGCCGGGCAGGCGGCCAGGTAGGAGTACCCGTTGTCTCATGGGGTTACGGAGGTGGAAACCCATCGATCAGGAATTAATCTCCGTATTTCGTGGCACGCGGGAAGATCCACTCCTGACTGCCCGGGATCTGGACTGCAGGCTTCCGGGCGTGCTCGGGTTCCTTCTCGAGTGGGGGTGTGAATGCCAGTGGCCTACCCCCTTTTATCCGGAAAAGTGTTGGTCAACCAGTGAGTGAAAAATCGGAGCAGTTCGCCCTCTGCCGGAGCTCCTAGTCAAGGCCCTTCCTGATTCAGGTCCCTTTCAGGGCTAGTTCTGGTTCATAAACCCTCCTCCTTTTGCCCACGCACAGCTTCTGTCCTTCACCTTCTTCGCTGACCGTGCACATGGATTCCACTGCATCCAAAGTCACTTTTCCACCGGCCCAGTGAGAGTTTCTTAGTCAGGGGGTTGATCTTTAGCATTTCAGTATCAGAGTGCCTGGCACATTACTCTCAATGAATGGATGGGTAACCCCAATGGAGGACATGGAGACCGTGAGGGCAAATCTGAACCCAGGTCGCCAGTAAGCATCTTCTCCTCCACCACTGCCTTGTGTGCTCTGGTAATTCCAGGTTCATCTTCTGTTTGGTCTCAAGTTTTGATGTATGGTAAATTATGTCATCTCAGCTGTACTGCTCCTGCTGTTAGGCAAGCCCAGAGAACCCAGGTCAGCCATTCCTCTGGATTTTCCTCTCTGTTAAAGTCTTTAAAACTCTTAGGAAACAGAAACACTGGAGACTTCCTGGCCCATGAAAATGGATGGGCTAGAGGGGAATTCCCACAACATATGGGCCCGACCCGCCTATTACTATGCACCCAGCACTGTGCTGTGTCCAGTATTCCAAAGACACACAAGTTGAAGTCCTCCCTTTGTGGTGTTCACAGAGCTATTCAAGGGCTGGTGTGTGGATAGACGGGAAGGGAAGCCCAGGGAGACTGTAGCTCCTTGCCAGAGACCACAAGATTTGAAATTCGTTTTTCTCCATATATACGTTTTTCTAGTATTTTTGTGCTTACCTCCTCCCTTCCCCTCCTTTGCTCTGTACCTCAGATCTATGGTCAGCTTGCTAGTTTTGGCATTTTCTTGTTTGGTTTCTCTATATTCTACATATAAGTGAGACCATCAGATATTTATCTCTTTCCCTTTGCCTTATTTTAGCTAGCAGAATCCCTTCCAGCTTCATCCATGTTACTGCAAATAGTATGGATTTGTCTTTTTAATTGCTGAATTATATTCCATTGTGTAAATATACCACAACTTTTTGATCCATTTGTCTATTGTGGGGCATTTGAGTTGTTTCCATATCTTGGCTATTGTAAATAGTGCTGCAATAAATATAGGAGTTCAGGTTTCCTTTCTAATTGGTGTTTTTGTGTCCTTTGGGTATATTCTTAGGATTGGAATCACTGGATCATATTATATATCCATTTCTAGTGTTCTGAGGAAATCCACACAGCTTTCCATAGTGGCTGGACCAGTTTACATTCCCACCAGCAGTGTATGAGGGTTCCTTTATCTCCATATCCTCTCCAGCATTTGTATAACATCATTTTCGGAAAAGATTGTTTTTTCTATTTGATTGTTTTACCACCTTTGTTGAAACTCAGTGGAACACATATATGGTCCATTTCTGAACTCCATTCTGTTCCATTGATCTATTTGCCATCCTCTTGTCAATACCATGTTGTTTTAATTATTATAGCTTTATAAATCTGTCTTGAAATCAGATAGTTTAAGTCCTCTTTTTTCCCCCTAAAGTTATCTATATTTCCATATAAATTTTATGTTAAAAATTTTCCAATTAAAGAAATGCTGCTGGAATTTTCATTTGTATTGCATTAAATGTAGCGGTCAATGAGAATGGACAGCTAATAATTTTGAGTCTTCCAATTCATAAGACAGTTTCATTTTAGATATTCCTAATTTAACCTTGACAATATTTTATAAGTATTCTTGTACACATTGTACACAGCTTTTATAAATGTGTCCCCAAATATATTTGATGCTATTGTCAATGGAATTGGTTTAGATTATTTTATTTTCAAATTGTTTGTTGCTGCTATATAAAAACACAATTGATTTTTGTGTATTGACCTTATGTCCTATAAGTTTATGTGTTTCTAATTGATTTGTAAATTACTTAGGATTTTCTAAATAAGTAATAGTATTGTCTGTAACTAAAAGAATTTGGAGGAGGGGAAGGAAAAGAAAAATTAACAGGGGAAAGAATATTTCAGACCTAATTTACAAATAAATCTTCAGAAAAAAACAGAGACAACAGAATATAGAAAAGTAAGAACAGAGGAAATGTTGGCTCCAACATTGACAGCTGCAGCGGACAGTAAACACATTCTAACTTCTTGCCAGATAAAAATAAAACCTGATATTAAAAGTCTATTTAGCTCATTTCCTCTTACCTAATATATGCTGTTCATATATATTTCAACAAAAAAGTTACTTGGCATATTGAAAGACAAAATAAACACAATTTGAAGAGATGAAACCATCACCAGAATGAGAAACAGGGGGTCTTCCTGGTGGTGCAGGGGTTAGGCGCTGTGCTGTGGAGCTGTCGGCCACCAGGGAGATTCCCACCTGGCGTAGCACACTTCTTCTGCCTCGCCCACTGCTCCCCTCAGCAGTGTACTTCAGTCGATCTGCTTGTTCTGCTCCCCACTCTGTCTGTGGTGAACCCTCTCACCACCCCACGCCTCTGGCCTGTACCCCAGCTTGTATGCATAAATAAATAAATATTTTTTTAAAAAATGAGAAACAGATTTGGCAGAGATGTTGGAATTATGAAATCATGAATTTAAAACAACTATGAATAATATTTCATGATTGTAATAGAAAAGTGGACAACATGCAAGAACAGATGGGTACTATAACCAGAGAGAGAAAAACTTCAAGAAAAAGTCAAGAAGATATGTTAGAAATAAAAATTATGGTAACAGAAGTGAAAAATTTCTTTGATGGGTACATGACCAGATTGGACATAGCCAAGGAAAGAATGTGAATTTGAAGAAATGTCAATAGAAACTTCTAAAGCCAAACCCCCAAGAGAAAAAAATAAGAATGAAAAGATATGACAAAATATTTAAGAACTATAAGACAATTTTAAAGGAGTAGCTATATAATGGAAATACTAGAAGATGATGGAACAGAAGCAATAGTTGATGTAAAAATGACTAATTTGGGAAATGCTAATTTCCCAAAATTAATAATGGGCACTAAAGCACATATCTAGGAAACTCAAAGGAACACCACATAGGATAATATATTTTTTTAAATCTACACACAGTATATTTAATCTTCAGAGTATAAAGGGAAAAAAAGAGAAAATCTTAGAAGGAAAATGTACCTGACCTATAGAAGAGGAAGGACAGGAATTATATTGAGCTTCTTTCTCTTCAGTAACCATGCAAGCTAGAAGAAAATGAAATAAAATATTTAAAGTGTGAAAGGAAAAAAAACCCCAACTATTTAGGAATTCTGTTTTCAGTGAAATTATCCTTCAAAAGTAAAAGAGAAAATAAAGTAAAATAAATGATTGAAATAGTTTCTAGTAGACCTGCCTTCCAGAATATGTTTAAAAATATTTTTGGAAAGACAGAAAATTATATGGATCAGAAATTCAGATGTGCATAAAGAAAAGAACATTTGAGATGGAATAAGTAAAGGCAAATTAAAATATTTTATTTTATTTATTCTTATTTGATTGAACAGATAACAGTTTGTTCAAAATAGTCATAGTAAAGATGTATGCAGTGGTTATCATTTCTTAACAAGTGAAATGAATGAAAACAGTGTCATAAGGGATAAGAGAGAGGAGTAGGACCACACTGCTATCAGGTACTTGTACTACCCATGAAGTGCTATAATATTATTTGAAAAGGAATTTGGATTAGTTTTAAATGTATTCTGTAATCTCAATAAAGTACTGAAAATGAGTCTAAAACAGAAAAAACATGCTAACAAAGGACAAAAATGAAATCATAAAATGCTCAGAATCATAGATGCCAGAAAAAAGTGGAAATAAAAAACATGAAATGGGGGCCACCCTGGTGGTACAAGGGGTTAAGTCTCAGCACTATGAAGATATCAGCAGCCACTGCAGCACAAGTTTGATCCCTGGCCAGGGAGCTAACCCGCATGGTTCGGCAGACCTCTCCTGTCTCGCCTGCTGCTCCCCTCAGCAGTGTATTTCAGTAGATACTCCTGTTCTGCTCCCCACTCTGTCTCTGGTGAATCCTCTCACCACCGCCACCCCCACACCTCTGGCCTACACCCCAGTTCTTCTATGCATAAATAAATAAAAATGAATCTTTAAAAAATAAAATTAAATTAGCAAGTGTAAGGAACAGGAAAAAATGAAGAAAATTTAACACAGCCTAATGATACACCATCAATTGTACCAATATTTGAGAAAGATAGAAGACAGCAAATGGGAAGAAAAATTATTTAAATAAATATGACTTAAAACCTGCAAAATTTTAGGTAAAGAAAAGCTAAAAATCTTTGAAGTTCAATGAATTCCAAGTAGAATAAACCTAAAAAGAACTACAATGAAGCACATTATAATGAAATTATCCAAAGGCAAGAAGGAATCTCTAAAACAGCAAGAGAAAAGCACTTACAATATACAAGGAATTCTCAATAAGATGATTAACCCATTTCTCAGCAGAGACCTTGCAGTCTAGAAGGGATGATATAATTAAAATGCCAGAAGAAAATAACCCTCAACTGAGAATTCTGGCAAAACTTCAAAATGATTAAGACTCACAAAAATTAATTTGAATTGGATGGAAAACTTAAACATAAAACCTGATACCACAAAACTCCTAGAGAAAACATAGAGAAGAAACTCCCTGATTTTGCACTGGGCAATATTGTTTGGCTATGACACCAAAAACATGAGCAACAAAAGCAAAAAGCAACAAGCAGGACCATATCAAACTAAAAAGCTTCTGCACACTGAGAGAAACCATCAAAAAACCAAAAATGCAACATATGGAATGGGAGACAATAGCTGCAAACCATTTATTGGAAAAGGGGTTAATATCCAAAGTATATGATGAACTTATACAACTCAGTAACAAAAGAAAATCTAATTTAAAAATGGGCAGAGGAACTAAATAGATGATTTTCCAAAGATATACAAATGTACATGAAAAGATGTTAAAAAATGCACAACATAGTAATGATAGTCAACAACACCGTATTATAAAGCTTAAAGTTGCTGAAAGATTAGATATTAATTGTTCCCACCACACACAAAAAAAGAAATTAACATTATGTAACGAGAGAGATGTTAGCTACCTCAACAGTGGTAATCATACTGCTATATACAGTCAATGCACAGTAAATGCCATTTTCTCTCCCCCTCCTTCCCCCTCCTTTCTCATTTATTACCTCTTAAAGGTTAATTTTTTCATTTCTTAAGAGATTAGTGTGGACCAAAGAGGGAGAACTCACTGGCAATTTCAGGTTTGAGGCAAAAAGTTCATCTGGGTATATGTGTTGGGTGGGTGTCTTTGTTGCTGGGTGATTGCTTTTGGCAATGCAGCATAAGACGTTATGGTACTGGCGCATTCTACTTCCACATGGCAATGAATCATACTGGATGTTTTTAGCCATGGGTGAGTTCCAGGATGTGGAAAGTTCAGAGAAATGTAAAAAGGTGTAGGGAGGAAAGGGGCGGGGCCAATATCTGCTGCAGCGGTGGGGGAAGGCTGGTTCTGTTTGGCTTTTCCTCACTTGGACCAGAGCCACTCTCATTCTGGGCCCAGTGTTGCACCAAATACTCTGCCTGCGGCAGATCATTTCACGGCCTTTGATTTTAATTTCCGGCTTTTAGGAACTGATAATCCTACATTTTGGGAACTAGCACGGGGTCTCCAAGAATCAAAGTCTTAAAAGAAATATCAAGAATGGATGTAGAATTTTTCTATGACCCTAGAGTTTCATACAATTAGTTTTGCCCGCTGTTTGAGCTTAAAACCCAGGAATAACAGGAGTTCCGTATAAATGGTTACTATTAGGCTGGCCATATTTTTTTCCACCATGGTGGAAATAAAGCAGGGGGCTTTTGTTACCAGTGGGTTATGTAGAATGAACTGCAAGTCTCTTATCTTCTATTCACCATGGCTTCTTCTGATATCCAGGTGAAAATACTGAAGTCAAGCTTTAGAGATTATTGAGTCCTTGATCAAAGAGTCTATCCCAGGAGGCCCTCTTTCCCCTTCAAAGAAGGGGATTTCCCTGGAGGAAATTCAGAAGACAAAAAAAAAAAAAAAAAAAAGGAGCTGTAGAAGAAAGAAAAAGGTCCCACAAAGTCTTGAAGCTTGCTGAAAAGGGGGAGCATGAGAAAGAAATGCTTAAGAAAGTATCAGAAGAGAATAACAATTTGAGTAAAATCGCAGAAGAGAAACTAACCCGCAAAATGGAAGCTAACAATGAGAACCAAAGGGCACAAATGGCTTGCCAAGGGAGTGTTTGAGAAAGAACAAGCACAATGAGTAAGCGCAGAAGGACAGAGACTCCAGGGATCCGGCCAATGAGTCAGAAGTTGACTATTTTATTCTGACTTTCTTCCTAAATATTCAAAGACAACACTCATGGTTCAACTAATTAAATTCACTCACTTATTTATTCAGCAAAAGACGTCTTAAGGATATGCCAGGCACATAGTTAACATCACAGTCCCTGCCAGTAAGGCACTTAAGGTAGTCAGGGTGTTCCAGGACAGGGAGAGAGGCCAGAGCCCCCAAACCTGCCCACTCTAAATAGGTTTTTCTATCTGCTACATTAAGACAAAACATAGTCTGGTGCATAAGACCTTCAATGGAAAGGAACTTTATAATACAGTTGCACTGTTAGTGTGCAATACAGAAAAAGGGAAGAATATAGTTTCCAAATCAAGCACCCAAAGTTACGCATCCCCTTGTGTGTAAATGCCCAGCCAAACAGGGTTGGCCCAAAGCAGGGTCTCTGAGGCCCAAACTGCCATAAGTCTAAGGCACCTTCTGGTGGGGACCCATAAAAAGAGGGTCAGAAACAGGGGGCCTCCCTGGTGGCACATGGGGGTAAGTCTCAACACTATGAAGCTGTTGGCAGCCACTGCAGAACCAGTTTGATCCCTGGCCAGGGAGCTTCCCACATGGCGCAGCAGACCTTTCTTGTCTTGCCGGCTGCTCCCCTCAGCAGTGTATTTCAGTAGATCCGCCTGTTTTGCTCCCCATTCTGTCTCTGGTGAATTCTCTCACGCCTTGCCCCCACACCTGTGGCCTACACCCTAGCTCTTGTATGCATAAATAAATAAATCTTTAAAAAAAATAAAAGAGGGTCAGAAACAGCCAGACAAGTCTGGAAAGAAAAGAGCAGAATCGAAGTCCAGATCAATGCTGCCATTACTAACTTCCCCACATCTTTTTCAACCAGTCCAGGACCAAAAACCAAGTGCAGCTTCTTCACATGTCTCTCTGCTCCATCTGCCTCCTCCAGGTCTCCTTCTGGCTCTCCATCCCTCTTCCTTCCTTCTCCAGTCTCCTCTCCAGCTTCTTCTCCTCCCTGCTCCCTGCTCAGCTCCACCCTCCCTTGGGTTGGGCAGGGAACCTGGAAGCTCCCCTTTCCCTGGGGACCACTCTGTTACAAGGGGGAGAGACACATAAACAGAGACTTAAAAAATGAGAAACATAAAGTGATGGAAAAATATACAAGGTTATAGAAAGATAAGGAGGGACACCCAAATAGCCTGGAACAGGAAGGAAAGAAGAGGAAAGAGATCAGGAAGGGCTTCCAGAACATGTCTGAACAGAGTAGGAACAAGTTGGCTTTTTCTCTTATACATCTCATAGACTATGAACAATACATTTTTATCATTGCTCTTTTAGTCAAGTCATAAAAGCTGTGAATCCAAAGGTAAGTTCTAGAAACAACTAGAAAATAGCTCACATTTCCATAAAATGATGAGGCACCCCCAGCAAAACAAGCAGGAGAGATGACACAGAGGATGGTGTAGCATTACACAGGTGTTGTAACGCATGAATTCTCTGCAATGTTTGTAGGTTATGGCAGCAGTGAGACTGCTTAGGTACCTGACCAAAAACATATCAGAACATTGGTAAATAAATAGCACTGCCACACTATATAATGTTTAGGTGACACTTTGTTCTCCCCAGAACTGAAGAGCTTCTGTAATCACTCACACATACACACTAGAAATTAAATTTGAGATCAGAGTGGGTACTAGGAAAAAACCCCTCAAGATCACAGCATTTAATTCAAAGAGGAAAATCTGAAAGGAAACCAGCTTGTCTGAAGCTATTTACTAACAGATGAATCAGAATGCAGGTCTATATCACTTACTTTTTCATTTAAAAAATGGGATGATATCTAAGACCCAGGCTCTGTGCTGGGGATAGAGAATAAAATGTAAACTCATTCACTGATACTTCCCTATTAACTCCCAATCCAATCTTCTGCCACAAAATGGTGTTTCTTTCAAAAATACTTCAGATGTATCTTCAAAATGTTACATAAAGACTTGTATGTAACACTGCCCTCAAAATAATTTACTAATATCAAAGAGACAGCTGGTTATTAACTAATATTGAAAGTATGTAATATCACAGATGAGTTTTTAATAATTGTGCAAACTGGATCCCAAAACATGGCACATTAAAAATCTCTTTGTTGCCATTATTTGTTTAGGAAATGAGGTTATTGTCTAGCCAAATTTCTCGTCTGGATTTTGCTGGTTACAATGCCAGCTTTCTCTTCAGATGTTCCTCTATTTTCTGATTTTATCTTTTGCCACCATAAACTGGTATTTAAATCCAGTGCTTGAAGTATTTTTAGAAAAAGACTTCATAAGTGACTTTGTTTATTTCCTATTGATTAATTCAGAAGATATGTAATATCTGGTTGTTCTTCTTTTTGTGACATTAAGATTAATCAGCAGTTGTTGTCACTGATTCATCCATTCTAAAAAGTTAAGGGTGCTATGTTAGATAGTGTTCAGAAAGACCTTTAAAGGAAGTGTCTTTGAAGCTGTGACCTGAGGAAGTAGAAGAATGTTGCAGGTGGAAGTGCTGAGGTCAGAAAGAGCCTGCCATATATTCAATCACCCGTCTAAGGATCTCAGAGCTTTTCAATCCATTCTCCACTGCCCCCTGCAGCTCTTCCAAGGTGAAAGTGGAGTGCCCTCTGCCTATAAGTGTCAGGAACCCAATGGCACTTTCTGTTATAGGTGGCCACAGATGTATAATTTTGCTCTCCTGGAAATGCTTAGGAGCAGGAGTATTTTAACTTCAACTCTAGAGACCTAGGTAAGAAAACAACCAGTTGTCTCTCATGAAACAAACCATGTGAAAGCATGGCAGAAATGTACTGCTTAGGGTACAATTTGTTCAAATTTTTAAAATTCACATTTTACAAATTTACTCTTGGAAATTTTACAAATCATATATAACTCTTTTCTGGAATGTTCTCCACTAGACTAAAATAGTTGTGGTTCAACTTTCTCTTTTAAAATGTTGAAGTTCCAAAACTTACCTCACAGGGTTGTGTCAAAGTGTATCTTTGTTTACAAGCCAGACACTAGTTAAAGTAGGGAGGACAGATTTGAATCAGCAATATACTATCACAATAGAGAAAAAAGTTCAGTGTAAACTTAATTCAAATTCCATGTGTATTGGGCTTTTTAAAAGGAGAATAAAGGAATAGGGATTAGGGTAAGGGGGTGCAGTGGAGCCAGGTAGTGAAAATTACAAAAAGCAGAAGGGGGAATTGTTCACTGCTTGCTAACTGGCACATCTCCCAAGTTAGGCTCCTACTTTTCCAGAGGTTGGGAGACCAGTCCTATCTTCAAGCGTTGGCTGGAACAAATGGTAAATTTTGAGGACAACCTTGGAGCTTTCTTAGGCAGATACTTTAAGGGAAGTAGGATCATCCTAGGGAAGAGGCTTTGCTCTGTTAGAAACTATGTGTTTATTCGAATCTTTCTAGGCTAAGGTTGACAGGCCCAGTCAAGAAGCGTGCTCAAAGGACCCTGTCTGGAGTATAGCCAATTGTTAAAAGAGTAGTAGTCAAATGAGATATTGACTGTGAAAGTGCTTTGAGGAATGTAACACATGACATCAGATGTCAGTTGTTACAATCGTTCATAAAATCAATCACATCCCTTCCCTTCCTTCAAAATGCTTATTATAATTCCCCCTTAACACTGAGTTACAACTACTAAACATCCTGTCCCCAGGATAATCTACATACATCATAGTATTGTATTTCCTTCACACAATCTTCACACACTATTAGGAAACATTATTTTACAGAAGAGGAAACAGGCTCAGAAAGGTTAGATACTTGATCAAGGTCATACAGCCTGTGAGTGGCAGAGGCCATATTTATATACAACTCAGGTGACTGCTACCTGGTGCCATTAAACAAGAAACTCCTTTCACTTTATAAATGGTGAGATTAAAAAGAAAACAGCATATTCCTAATACACTGGGAATGTTCATGACACGAATTTTTTGTGTGTGAGAAAAAAAGATTCTTTTGGTGATAATCTTATCACGTATAGGCCCTCTCAATCTAACAAGATTCGAAGGGCAAGGGTCAAGTTACGTTCCTTTAAGTTTGTGGAATGTGTCAGCCTTTGCACCTGCCCTCGGGGAACTAAGGAACAAGACACAGAATAGTAGACACTCAACTCTGCAGTCCAAGAAAGAGATCAACAAAGATTCAGGAGAGCCACAATGAGTCAGGACAAGCTGAGGTGTCGAGGAAGATTAGAATTGAGCTGAATTTTAAGGGGATCGATGTTGATGAGAAGGAAACTGAGAACATTTTAGGGAGGAAGGGGGGAAGCAAGAGTTTTTATCTCTCTCAAAATCAGTGTATACACATGAGTGACCAACAGTTCTATTCGCTGACGTTATGGTGAAAGGAAGCAATGTTGAAAGTTAGGTCTGAAGTAAGAATCACTGGGCTAGGAGCGGTTTACCGCGATCGTTGCGGGTGTTCCTGCGCCCCTAGCGGAACTCTCCATTCCCACCATCTGAAACCACCACAAATTAGGGGCGTAATCGCTTGCCTCTCTATACTGTTTCGTCAAACTCTATGATTGCTGAGGGCGCGCCGCGCACCTACAGCCGCGCAAGACCGAGCCGGTCTTTCCGCACAAAGACTGCGGGATGAGGATTCGGCGCAGGCGCTCTGGGTCTCCCAGAAAATCGGGTCATCATCCCGCCTCCCGGCAAAGGGAGGATCGCTTGACACATGCTCCGTGAGGACGCCCAGGACTTATTTCACGCTGGGGACGGTGGTGACGTAACGACCGAGGAGGAGGTGGTCAAGGAACGGAAGCCGGGAAGGAACTAGGGCGGAAGGGGACCAGGGCCGGGGTTGTGTTCGGTCCTTGGCGGGGCTGGGGTTCCGATGTGGTCCCCGGAGCGGGAGGCCGAGATCCCGGCCGGGAGAGACCCCGCGGGCCTACTGCCCCCCGAGTGGGAGGAGGATGAGGAGCGCATGTCCTTCTTGTTCTCCGCCTTCAAAAGGAGCCGCGAGGTGAACAGCACCGACTGGGACAGCAAGATGGGCTTCTGGGCGCCGTTGGTGCTGAGCCACAGTCGCCGCCAGGGGGTGGTGCGCCTGCGTCTGCGGGACTTGCAGGAGGCCTTTCAGCGCAAGGGCAGCGTCCCGCTGGGGCTGGCCACCGTGCTGCAGGACCTGCTGCGGTGAGGGCGGGCGCGGGCCCGGGCGGGCCGGGGGCGGGGGCGGCGCCCTGGGGGCAGGGACCCCGTCCTGTTCTGACCCCGCACCGCACCCAGCCGCCGTGGCCCGGAGGAGCAGGACTGTTTCTAGGAAACCAAGACGACCAGGAGGCTGGGTTAGGGCGTTAGGAGGAAGAGGGACTCGGGATATGGGGGACATTGGGGCATAGTCCTGTTAGACACCAATAATTCAGTGCCTTAGATCAGCCCGAGGTCTGCCATCCCTGTCAGAGAAAATCATCCTATCACCAATACTGGGGTCCCTTTTATGGTCCCCAACTTTAGGTGCACCCTCAGAATCATACCACAGCCCAGGGTCAGATGATAAGAGAAGCCAGCCTGGCAGAGGTGACAGTGATGTGTCTGGACTGGAATGCTGTTATGTAGTTATTTCGTAGGAGTTCCAAATTTGAATTGCCCCTGGAACAGCTGGTCCATGAAATGGGATTTACTGAATAAGGAAGATGAGAGCTAAGAGGTCAGTGGTGGGGAAGAGGCCTGTAGGGATCTTGGCAACAGTCCCCAGCACAGGTCCTGTGTCTGGCCTATGTTGGCTTGTTGGTGGCATGACTCGTTTGGATCAGAGAGAGCCCAGGAAGGAGGGAGAGGTCTTTAATGCATCTCTTGGTGCTCTGAGAAGGTCCTGTAGGTGCGATGTGTGCAACAGGTGTATTTTGGAGGCACCTGAAGCTGCACACACCATTTCATCTGACCCTTCAGCAGGATCTCTGTCTGCAGTGCCTGTCAACACACTTGCGGTTATACAACTAGTTAGAGGTAATGGCAGGAATGGACCCCTGGTCTTCTGATTCTAAACCATTTTCACTTCAGGTTGTCTATGATACTGAGGGCAGCCTAGGGAGCATTGCCTCCCTCATTGAATGGAGAAGGAAGTCAACTTCGGTGTATTTCTTCTAGCTTGCTTCTCTTCCAGTACTTTGCCATTGGCAGATATGCTGGGACACCTCTTTTGGAAGTTTCTTTTTTCTGAGAAAGTGTGTTGTGGAGAAAGTTGTAGTTCACACCTGAAATGGAGAGCATGGGAGACAGTAGCTGAAGAAATCAGTGAGGGACAAAAACAGCTTGGGCTTTTACTGCAGCAGGACCATCTGCCACTGCATGTAGAGACTTTGGTATCTCCAGTTCTCCTCTCCTCCCTGCTGACAGTGACTCTCTCGTTGCTTGACTGGGTCTGGCACCTGAAGAATTTCTGAGGGAGATATTTCTCTGGAGACGCAGCATAGCATATTATTTAGCATCTTTGAGGGCAAATCCTGGCTTGCTACTTGCTAAATTATGTGATCTTGGACAAATTATGTGCTCTTTAAACCTTAGTTTGACCAATTATAAGATGATGAGTGTAACTGGATTTATTGTGAGGTTTTAAAGAGATATTTCTTAGTGACTGGTAAGCATTTAGTACATTTCACCAGTCCCATGAAAGGTTTCTATCTTGTGTCCACCCGAAGTAGGAATAGCAAAAAGCCCTTTCTTTGCAAATCTTTCTGTTCTTCCTATGTCTTGCACTCGACAGTGATGCATTACTGTTATATTCGTTTTATAGTTTGGAACTCCACTTGTAAGAGGAAATCTCAGCGTATGCCCTGTAGCTTCATGTGCCTCTGTAGTCTTAGGGGAGAACTTGCGTTTTAGAAGCAGGCAGATTATAGTTCAGACTTAGCCTCTCTCCATACCTCCTTAGCCTCAGTGTTCTCATTAGCTAACCCCCAAACTCCAATGACACACCTGTCTTTTGGAGTGGTGAGGCTTAGAGCTGGAACATCAACAGTTCTGTTTATAGTAGCTGGCACAGGTAAGTATCTATTAAATGCTGTCTAAGGTGATGGTGATCAAATCCCTCTTCTGGGCAGGTGGGGACTGGAATAGGACACTGAGTTAAACCTACCATATACCCTTCTTTTTGTCTGTCTTCAGTCGAGGGGAGCTGCAGCGGGAGTCAGACTTCATGGCCAGTGTAGACAGCAGCTGGATCTCCTGGGGAGTTGGAGTCTTCCTGCTGAAGCCCCTCAAGTGGACTCTCTCCAACATGCTGGGGGATAATAAGGTTCCTGCCGAAGAGGTGCTTGTGGCTGTGGAACTGCTTAAGGTAGGTGGTGAGAGGGGAGAGGTCTGGATGCCATCTGGTGTGATGACAGCATTCTCCGTGTTCCTGTGGAGTTTATCTGACTTTACTTATACTGTACACTGTTTAGTTGTTAGTTGGGCTTTGACATATTAAGAGTAATCCTTTGTTTAAGAATTGTCAGTAATGTTCAGTTGATTATTTTCAATATTTATAGGAATTAATGAGAAGCTAAAGTTTAGAAAATGCTTTCCCTTCTGTAGTTTACTGACAAAATATCTCAGGATTTCTGAGGACCTTGTGACTTTGAGCTTTGTCTTCCCTTAAATCAGCAGACTTGGTTCTGATCTCCTCCATTCTTACTTACTTCCATGATTTCCAAGACACTGCAAGCCCTTGGTACCGCCACGCTCACCTGCTCAGCTTCCTCTGGGCCTGGCTTCCCACCCAGCCTAGTGTGTGCGACTGGTACTACCTGCCTCCCTCGCCAGTAACTTCAGCTCTTTTGTAGCTCCCTTGGTCCACACCAAAGACACCAATAATTCAGTGCCTTAGATCAGCCCAAGATCTGCCAACCCTGTCAGAGAAAATCATCCTATCACCAAGACTGGGGTCCCTTTTATGGTCCCCAACTTTAGGTGCACCCTCAGAATCATACCACATCCCAGGCTTCTTGTCCCCTCTCATGCCCCCTCTCTGTTCTCTGCGGGTAGAATCTCCTGAGTTAGTGCCATCAATTTTCTGTCGTTGCATCTCTGATTTAACCTTCTCTGTCGTTGCATCTCTGATTTAACCTTCTCTGAACCCTTCTTCCTCAGCAATTTCAAAGGATGAAATGTCTCTCCTTTAACCCACATGTACTCTTTAGTCTGTCCTTACCCTGCTTGTCCTCTTAGTTAGCCTCTTGACCTGTATATTCCTTCCCCCTCTCGTTTGGTCCTCTCCTTCTTCAGCCACTGATTCACTCAGGTTTTCCCCATCACGGCATGACTCCTTTGTGGGCCCTGGGCCCCTGCGTAGTTACTGCTCTGTCTCTTTCTTGACCCTGTTGTCACCACATGCTCTTTATTCGGTGCAAACCTGCTTCATCCCTAACACCACCAAAACTGCTGTGGATGAGGGTTCAGTAGCCTTTAAGTATGTTTGTGCATGTGCGTGTGTACACTTGTGTGTATGTTTACAAAGTTGACTGAACACCAGGTAGCAGAAGTATGCTGCAGACAGTAGTTATTTTTGAAATTCACAGGCCAAGCAGAATCTCAGGGCCCTTGCATAGCTCTGGAGTTTTCACAAGGTGGAGCCAGCTCAGAATCCTCATTCTCCACGCCAAGAGGAGCTCTAGTTGCTCGTCACCTCATCAGGGCCCTACACATTCTCTGCCTCAGGCTGAGGAGAAAGTCTCCAGAGTATACCAACTTTCCCTTTCCCCCAGGAGTTTTGACTGAGCAGCATACATTTCCTTCCTCCTCTTTCCTCCTGCCCTCTCTCCCCTCCCCACAACACGGATATTCCCCCACCCAGAACCCTGACCACCACGCCCCCAGGCTCAGCCACGTGCCCTAGAGACTCCAAGATATTGGGTAGTTCAAGCTCAACTCCTCTTTGCAGTCTTTGACCCCTGTGTTCTCTGCCTGGAGCAAAGGGAGGTAGATCCTTGTGTCCCCACAGATAACCTATGGACTTTCAATCTTTTGAGAGTAAAGGTGGAGAGAATGTGAGGGGTGGAATTACTTAGCCCTTCCAAGAACCAACAGTAAATTCTGACAGCAGTGTAGTCTAATTCTATTTAGGTGGAAAAATAAGTCTGGCTCTGCAGGGGCACAGTACTGTTAGATGCCCAGTTTACATCACTCAGTAGAACACTCAGCAATCTCATTCAGTGACATCTGCTTTCAAGTACTCGGTGACTTCACCGTTTTCTTCTGGGATGAAGACATGTTTACATGCATGAAACTAAAGGGATATTTTTATAAAGTGAAGAAAGACTGCTTCTTAGGTAAATTGATTTTCCCAAGTCTAGACTCAGAAAGCAATCAGTAACGTTTTACTTTGAGAAGATGCAAAAAGATTAAAATTGCCCGTGATTTTGCTACTTTAAAAAAGTATACAAAGAAATGAAATTTCCTTCCTGATCACCCATTTATTTCCATCTCCTTGGATATGTTCCCTTCCTATTTGCGTGCGCGCGCGTGTGTGTGTGTGTGTGTGTGTGTGTGTTTATGCAGACAGATCTTTTATTATTAATCCTGTCCCACTCACTATCATGTTACTTTGTATTTTATTTTCTTATAAGTAGTATTTTCTGAAAATCTTATTTATTTACTTGTTTATTGTCTGTCCTACTTAGAAAGGAGACTTTCCATAGGCTCTGGAACACTGGGAACAATGTAAGGTGCATAGTATACAGCCAATGAATCTTTGTTAAATAAATGAATATACACATACATATACATGTACACTCCTTTGTTTTCCAGGAATGGAGTCTTATTTACCTGTTGGTCTGCAGCCTGCTTCTTTTTTCTTTCCACTTTTGCTATATCATGACCAATATAGATTGACTTCATTCTTTTGGATGGTTACAAAATAATCTATAGATATGCCATAATTTACACAATAGTTGCCACATAGATGGATATTTATATCATTGCAGTATTTGTTAGGAAGAAAAATGGTACGTTGAAAGCCTTGTTCATACATCTGTGTACTTCTTTTATTTTTATGCAATTATTTCTAGAAATGCATATGTACGTTTTAAATTTTAACAGAAATTACCAAATTACTACACCTTCATCAAGACTACATTAAAGTGGCCAGTCCCCCCACTTTCTTACCAATACTGTGTAATATTAGTCTTTTAAATTCGGCCAATTTTTTTTTTTAAGATTTTTTATTTTATTTATATATACAAGCTGGGGTACAGGCCAGAGGCGTGGGGCGGCGAGAGGGTTCACCAGAGACAGAGTGGGGAGCAGAACAGGCAGATCAGAGGTACACTGCTGAGGGGAGCAGCGGGTGAGGCAGGAGAGCTCTGCCGCACCATGTGGGATTCTCCCCGGCCGGGCATCGAACTTGCGTCCCCACTGCCGACAGCTCCGCAGTGCAGCGCTCAACCGCTGCGCCACCGGGGAGGCCCTAAATTCGGCCAGTTTGATGCATAAAGATAGTACTTCCTACTTGTGAGTTGAGCATCTTTTCACCAACCTACTGGCATTTTCATATCCCCTGCTGTGAACAGCCTATACTGCCATTTGCTTATCTTATATTGCATTGTTTGCCTTTTATGTTAGTTTATAGTTCTTCATATATTAGAGATAGATACAAGTAATATATTTAACATGAGGGATGTTAATATTGTTTTCCAGTCTTTTGTTTGCTTTTAATTTTTATTTATGATATCTTTACCATACAGAAGTTTTCACATTTCTGCAATCAGATCGCTTGTCTTACTTAGGAAGGCATTCTCTGCTTCAAGTATAATCAGATTTTTTTTTTTACATTTTCTTTGAATTCCTTTGTACTTATATTTTTTAATTAAACTTTTTTTTTAAAGATTTATTTATTTATACATACAAGCTAGGGTACAGGCCAGAGGTGTGGGGCTGCGAGAGGGCTCACCAGACACAAGGTGGGGAGCAGAACAGGCAGATCAGAAATACACTGCTGAGGGGAGCAGCGGGCGAGGCAGGAGAGGTCTGCCGCACCATGTGGGATTCTCCCCAGCTGGGCATCGAACTCGCATCGTGTGCTGCTGACAGCTCCACAGTGTAGCGCCCAACCACTGCGCCACCAGGGAGGCCCTTTTTAATTAAACTTTTAGCGATTTGGTAATTACTTTTATATATGTGGTAAGGAAAATTGAGTTATTTTCTTTTAAATGAAGAGCCAATTACCTTGACATCATTTCCAGCATGGTGTGCCATTGCTCTCTTGGGGGGAAGGCCCTAGTGCTCTCGCCACTGCAGCTTTACAGTCATTAACTGTTAGCTGACAGGGAGGTCAGATCTAAAGAAAACTTTGTTTTCTTACCTCATCAGTCTCTTCTGCTGTCTTTGACACCATTAGCCACTCACTTCAAATTTTCCACGTCTTTGACTTTGTTACATTGTGGTGCAGGTTCTTGGTTCTCCCTAAGCCCTGCTTCTGGACCCCTTTTGTGAGTTCCTCCACCTTTTACATGTTGGTCTTCCTCCTGCTATTACTTTGCTCTCTGAATTTCCCTCAGTAACACATTTTCGCTTGTGATTTTAATTACCTTCTATATGCTGAGGACTTTCAGAGTTTTATCTATTGTCCTGGTGTCTCCTTTGAGTTTCAGATTTGTATATCCAGTTACCTATGGTATGGATATCTTCTTGTGTGTACCTTAGGCATTAAACAACATGTTCAAAATAGGGAATGTTTTCTCCCTCCTTTAAAATGCTGTTTTTTCTTTTGTTTCCTGCTGTTAATTAATAACATCACACACACCCACAGTCACTCAAGCCAGGTCCCAGGAGCCACCCAGACTCTCCTTCTCCTTCTTCCCATACCTAGTTACTATGAACTGCCAGTCTTACCTTCTAAAGTTTACTTGACTCCATCCCCACTCTGTCCCTGTTATTATTACCCTTTTTATTTCCTTACAGTCTCTTGCATAAATGGTCTTGCCACCTCTGAGCCTCACTCCGACAATCCATCCTTTCCCAGCTGGCAGCTAGATCTCTCTTCATCTAGCCATGTCATCTCTCTTCAATGACTTCCCGCCATGTGCAAAATAAAGGACAGTAGAGAGGAAAATCCAGGTTGTCTGCACCCATGAACACCATATTGACTCACACACCACTGCTCACCTCTTCCCGAGATTCCCTTCCCACCGACTTCACTTGCTAACTTACCCTTCTGGATTCTTCCTCACAACCGCTTTTTTGTAAGCAGTCTCTGAACTGCTGGGTATTCCTTCCCTATATTTTCATAGCTTTCTGTGCTTGCTATACCTCACTATTCATGTTGGCAGACCAGAGAGAAGTGTCCATGATTGAGGGACACAGTGACATTACTTCATGGCGTTTATACTTCCTATTTGTTTCACAGTAGCCTACTCCACCTGTTTGTTACATACTTTCCTCTTGAGACTTTTTTTTAATATGCTGTTTAAAGATACTAGTTAATCAGTTGAATCAATCAAACTGGTCAAACCCAGTGAGATGTGCCACTTCGAAATCTGTCACAGGATAAAAATGGTCAAAACAAGAAAAAAAAAAACAGGCCTATTAAAGGGTTTGTCTTATTGTTTTGGGTTTTTTTTTTTTAAGCTATTCTAGTAGATACCTTAAGTTTCTCACTCCCAAAATTTTATTATGAAAGTTTTCAAGTATATGGTTTAGAGAAATGGTTTTAAATAACACTGTATATTCATTTTATATCCTTAACTTTCCTATGCACATTTAACATTAGCTTTGGAGTCTGTTAAAATACATATAGAGAACTCTTAATTTAATTTTTTTTATTAGGAACAATAGAACCAATATTTTTGTCCTCTTTCTTTAAACACAAGGATTTTACCTTTTTAAAAGTTAGGTAGTTCCTTCTGAACTACCTCAGGCAATCTTTTGGTTTGTTTGTAGATGTTAATCATGCTTTGACTATACACTGCCTCCAAAATACTTTTTGTTGTTTTTAGATTTGTCAATATGTCTTCTTTTTTCCCACTTTGCTTCTTCTCTCTTCCTTCTCACTCTTAACCTCAGAAACCTCACTTCATTTATTAGTGTTTTTATAATTCCACTATATAAACATCCATTATGTAAACATCTAATATTTGTCTTTTTCATTTTGACTTTCTCTACACACAGTTCCCTTGAACTCAGTCCATTTTGCTGTAGATGTTAATATTTCATTTTTCTTCTGACTGAATTCATCGTAATCTAATTTTTTATCAGAGGGTACTTTTGGTTGTTTCTTTGCCCTAGCTATTGTAAATAAACCTGCCATAAACATTGTGGAGCATATCCTTTTTTTAAGATTTATTTTTGTTTATTTATGCATACAAGAACTGGGGGTTGTAGGCCAGAGGAGAGGTGTGGGGGGTTTGCGAGGATTCACCAGAGACAGAGTCGGGAGTAGAACAGGCGGATCCACTGAAGTACATTGCTGAGGGGAGTAGCAGGCTAGACAGGAGAGGTCTGATGTGCTATGTGGGGTAAGCCCCCTGGCTGGGGATCAAACTGGGGATCTAACCTGTGCAGTGGCTGGCAATAGCTTGATAGTGCTGAGACTTTAATCCTTGCACCGCCAGGAAGGTCCTGTAGAGTACATACTTTTTTTTTTTTCCCCTGCAGCCCTGACCCCCGAGCACATACTTTTTTTGATATCATGTTTTCATGTTATTTAGCTAGATGCCCAAAAGTGGAATTGCTGGATTATGCACTATTTCCATTTTTAGTTTTAAGGTAAATTCAGATTGTTTTCCAAAAGGGCTACACCAGTCTACATTCCCACCAACAATGTATATTAAGATTCCACTATCGGGCCTCCCTGGTGGCGCAGCGGTTGAGCGCTGCGCTGTGGAGCTGTCGGCAGCGGCGCAAGTTCGACGCCCGGCTGGGGAGAATCCCACATGGTGTGGCAGACCTCTCCTGCCTCACCTGCTGCTCCCCTCAGCAGTGTATTTCTGATCTGCCTGTTCTGCTCCCCGCTCTGTCTCTGGTGAACC
>PVIJ01019120.1:0-24396 GCA_004024925.1 Scalopus aquaticus
AAAAAAAAAATGGAAAAAAAAAAAAAGAATGCAAGAAAAAAAAATAAAAAAACAAAAATTAAAAAAAAAAAAGTACACCAAGATGACCTTAAAAGAAGGCAAAACACCATCTACTACTCACAATACATGTAGTGGGTATCCAATACTAGTGCCACCAGATACCCTGATTAGTGTACGAGCCCCACTTTTCCAGGGCTCAGTCAAAAACTTGTAGACTAACTTTTCTAAGAAGGGACGTATGGAAACTATAAAGATGCCTAAAGTCAGTGAGTCACAGGCTGTTCATTTTATCTTCTCCTAGAGTATCATGTGCAGGTAATTCATTTGTAATGGGCTACTCAGTTTTCCCAGACCCAGAAATACACCATTTAGATAAAAATGCATAAAAAGCAATTTATCTTTTAAAGCAAGGGAATGACAGGCTAAAACAGATGGTGGTTAGCTGGAAAAGAGGAGGCAGGAAGAAAGCAGTACATTTGAAGGAGGGTAGAAGAAGGGACACCTGAAGAGGTTCTGGTGGTCTGGGTGGTAAACAATCTTATGCTAATTATACATGTGTGTGAATGCATAATACTTTCATGTTTAAATGTTACTATAAAAGCTGAAAACAAGAAGTAAACATGATGTATAATCCAATCACACAGATGTAAGCCCTTCCATCAAAACTGTTTCTTTGTGTATCTATTTGTGTTTACATAATATTTTCGATTGTTTTGGTTTTTTATTTTCTCATTTAACAACATATGGTAGACATCTTCCCAAGTCAAAATCTCTCTGTTAGTGGATTAAATGAATGTTTCATAATTTATTCAACTCTCCTCAGTAGGCAAGTTCCCATCTTGAAGTTTTTCTCCTTGTGAAACGGAAACAAGAATTGCTGTCCCTTTCCTCTACTCAGAAATTCAGCAACAACCAAAAATGCAAGATGATAAATCACTGAGAACTCAAGTGCTTTGGAGAGGGCTCTATTCCCTTCAAAGAGAGTGATGACTATTACTATTAGTGTGATCTTTTCCTATAATTTTGTGTCCATGATTTTTAGTATTTCACTTTTTTTTTATTTAAAGTGTTAAGGTTGTTAAATCCCAGTAGTAGTTTTCTTCTTGGAAGAAAACTAAAATCTGTTATTAAATTTCTTATTGCATTCTCTGGATACAATTTCAAACGATACAAAATACATAAATTAAAAAGTTGAAGTTCTCCATTACCTTCACTATTATTTCATGTTCCCACCCCCACCCCATTCACAAGGTAATTAGTGATAATAGTTTGGTATCTATCCTTCCACACATTTCTCTGTGAAATTTTCTCCTTTAAAGAAGAGAAACTACTTGCAGTACAGATTGTTCCACATAACCTCTCTGGAGGCTTCTTAGCATCAGAGATAATAAGAAACCTGATGTCAGCTGACACGGCTGCAGAAACAAAGGGATTGTATAATGACCTTGTTCTTAGAAGTACTGTGATTCTTTTCACTTTCCTTTCTATATACATCTACCCAAATCACTATGCAACTGTGCAGTTTTCTGTTAACAGATCCACAGGGTCCAATTCTTCTGACAGAGACCATTTGAATGCACTCAGGAAATCTTTTACCGGAAACCCCCTTAAAACAACCCAGACTCCAGAATCCTGGGAACCGGGTTTCTTCCCAGCCTGTACAGAAGAGGTGGCGACTACCATTGACTCCCATGCCTAAGCTGGCTCCAAATCAAACAGTCTCTTCAGAAACCCAGATACCTTTAACTGACCATCAGGGACTGTTACAAAGCACGGCATTCATAGCAAGACATCAATCTGTACTTTTTGCCAAAGTAACACAATGTTCTCCTTGAGAGCCTGTTAAGCAGGGACTGAGAAAACATTCGAAACCCAGAATCATGTCCATAACCCCAGTTCAAACCTCTTCCCACCCCATGCCCTCTCTTGTTTCCGCCACCCTCCTCCTCCCCCGTCCTTCCTACAGTTCAATAAAAAGGGGTTAATGGCTTACAAGAATAGAGAAGCAAAAAACAGACCTAATAATCTTACCATATGACAAGAGACTTAAGCTGGACTGAAGATTCCCAACCATCAATCAAGATTACACAGGCAATGATCAAAATAAATTCATACACATTTCTTCACTTACAGATCAAGTGGAAAGAAAATACCATAAGCTGGCTTGGGTGATGGCCAGACTTTTTAAGGTTACTTCCTAAATTCTAACTCCTTCAATGTTTGGAAACTTTGCAGAGAGAGAATTATCACAAAATCTGTACTGTGGCATTTGATGAACAAAAACCTAGGGGTTTTTAACCTCAGATATAAACTTTTATAAACATAGTTTTCTAAAACTAAATTCCATTAACTATTTTAAAGGAATTCAACTTTTGAAAATGAGAATTGAAAAGTAGAAGGGCTTATATCCCTCTTTATTCATCACTGTTCTCATCCTGTGTCATTTTATTTTTTTTTACTACCATGATCTGATTGTGTTTTCCTAGTATTTTATCATGATTTCTATGAATAGATTATTATTTCTCTTGTTGCCTTAGATTTAGTGAATGTCACAACAGTAATAGCCTCTGGACCCATGTGAAATATGAAGTTATTAAGTAATAATCAAGTGAGGAAAGAGTTTAAAGTACTTTCTTTGCTGTAGGAGTTTCTCTATTTCAGGGTGTTGGTTCCAGTGATGGATAGAACACGGCTTGACCACTGTGAAATAAAAGTGAATATGCTATTGTTTACTGGTGAATGACTATCCTTAACTTTGTTTTCAAGTTGGAAGAGGTTAGTTTCCATTTCTTTTACCCAAGAAAGAGTAAATAATAAACATTAAAACATAAGATCTATTTGAACTATATTCCAATCCTCTGAAGGGAAAGGAAGCAAGTTTCTCTCTTGTAAACTTGGAACCCTCTTGGGAGAACAGAGACCATATTTCAATCACAACCACTACCTAGCAATGTTCTTAGTGTATAATAAGCCACTAATAATGTCTGATAAATGAATTAATGAATAAATTAACATTAAAGGTATCTCTAGAAAAATATAACCTTCATATATTCAAGTCAGAAATTTTGAGAATCTGAAAAAATGCATACCGCAAATAGTTACTCCTAAAGAGGGAATCTCCTTTTATTCGCAGTATTTCTCACTATTTCTTCTATGGGGGGGGGGGAAGGAGGGAATCACTGAAGAGCTATCACTCAGATATTCAACCAAGTGCACTTACTATACCATGCGATTTCCACTCTCGGGGACATTCAGACACCTAAATGTGTGAGCCAGTAACTTGGGTATATGAGCACACAATCAATTTTCCAGCCTCACTTAATAAAAAGGCATGCTCACACACTGCTGTTAACTCTCTGCAGCTGTCTCATTATCACCCATTTCAGGGCAGATACAAAAAGCACGACTAGAAAGCACCGTGCCCCACTTGATACGAAAAATAAATAACGTTAAGCTTGTTCATCTCTTTCTAGCATTTTATAAATGCCTAATTTTATAAATGCCCAAGGAGACCACTTGAAACAAATGCATTTATACATGGTCAGAAAAATAATAAATGTACTGTGTGTTTTAACTGCTTAATCATTGACTAGCTTGCTGAACAAATCCCGACACTAAACTACACCACAGGCTATCCAATCCGGTGACCTGCATACTGGTGCAGTTGTGCCTCTTACTAATACAGGAAGATGTCTTACTCTTACATGTCAGATGAAATATTACAAAGCCAACTAGCAATCATGACGAGACACTCATTTACTATATGAATTTCTCTGTATATCTGAAATTCTGTAATTATATTAAAAAGCCAGTAAGAATTCCAGCCACGGCCTCCCTGGTGGCGCAAGGGGTTAAGTCTCAGCACTATGAAGCTATCAGCAGCCACTGCAACACGAGTTCGATCCCCGGCCAGGGAGCTTCCCATATGGCACAGCAAACCTCTCCTGTCTCGCCCACTGCTCCTCTCAGCAGTGTATTTCAGTCAATCCGACTGTTCTGCTCCCCACTCTGTCTCTGGTGAATCCTCTCACCCCCAGCACCTCTGGCCCCAGCTCTTGTATGCAAAAATAATTATTTTTTAAAGATTTATTTATTTATACATACAAGCTGGGGTACAGGCCAGAGGTGTGGGGTGGCAAGAGGGATCACCAGAGACAGAGTGGGGAGCAGAACAGGCAGATCAGAAATACACTGCTGAGGGGAGCAGCGGGCGAGGCAAGAGAGGTCTGCTGCACCATGTGGGATTCTCCCCGACTGGGCATCGAACTAGCATCGCCACTGCCAACAGCTCCACCAGGGAGGCCTGCCCCACCAGGGAGGCCCTGCATAAATAATTCTTAAAAAACAAAAAAAAAAAGAAGAAGAAAAGAAAAAAGAAAAGAATTTCAGCCACACGGACCGACCACAACCCAGTTCTTCATAATCACCATGATGATAATACAGTCCTAAGAAAACCCTTGGCAACACTAAAACTGAAAACTAGCTTCCAAAAGTCTCTCCTGCCTTTTTTTTTTTTGTACATCCATAATAGTTACTCTACTTTTAATGCTTATTAGTTAGGTAGTTATTTTATTCTTTTTACTATAATTTTTAAACAATCTTACTTTTTTAAGAGCAGACTCCTACTAATTCAGAGCCACACGCACCCCCATGCTCACGGCCGCATTACCCATAATAGCTAAGAGTCGGAAACAACCTAAATGCCTATGGACAGATGAGTGGATAAAGGTGTGCTATACACACACTGCACTACTAGTCCACTATTGAAAAATAAAAATGAAAAGATGAACTCCTGCCATTCGCAACCACAAGGATGAAACTCAAGGGTATAATATTGACTGAAGTAAGTGAGATGGAGGAAGACAATACTTTATGATTTACATTGTATGATGCCATAGAGAGAGAAAACAAACAAATGTATGACCTAAGTAAGACAAAAATAAACTTTTAGACTGTAAGACCAATGAGAGGTTTCCAGAAGGGAGGGGACTGGGGTGAATAAAGTGGGTAGAGGGGCCAGTTGTGTGGTGAAGAAGGGAAACTAGGCTTTCAGTGGTGAAGATAATACAATCTACACAGACCTGGATGTATCACACTGCATACCTGAAACCTACATGTTATCCACCGATATTATTTCAATACAATTTTTTAAGGAAAAAAAATGGGTTTCTTTTTCACTCTGACCAGAGAGTGGAAAGGAGAGCCTACATTTTGCCATTTGATAAAACTCAATGAAAAATGCAGTTTTATTCTTAAATAGCATGTAGGTTGGTTACATGCTTGGTCAAGAAATAAAAAGATACCTCAACACAATTAGTCAGTGAGTTAATGAAGGTCAGACTGGATAATGGTCCCTATGTATAGAAGCAGAAGAGAATAATATCACGGGGAACAGAAAGTCCTGGCTATTGTTCCCCTTCTCTATTAAGGACATTTAGGATGATCTTAGATAACATTCTGTTTAAAAGCTGTGTAACAGAGAAACAGAGAAAAAGCTAGAAAATTACTCTTTTCAAGAGGCTACCTGAGTCAAAACACATAAACAATTTGGATTTGCTCAGGACACAATAGCAATAATGGAGTAAGGGAAGCTTTACCTGAGATCTTCAATGCCAATTGAGAAATAATTTAGAACTTACCTAAGTTCTTGATATAGTTAAAAAAGAGAGAGAGAGTAACAGACAAAGGAGAACCAAAGAGAAGGTGAAAAAAAATCAAAAAAGAAAAAAGTAAAGGGGGGGTGATGAAAGGGAGTGACACTAGAATGAAAACAGTATATTATGTGATGAGAAAAAATGAAGAAAAATAAAGTCAAGTTTTGAGTATCATTTCTTTTCCTCCAAAGCTCAGTACGTCCTGAGCTGAAATGACTGCTATTATATATATTTTCTAAGAAATGAGAGACCACTGAATGAAACAAAACCCTCTTTACCTTAACCTGCTCTTATTTTTAATAGCAAAACTGCAAAAACTATAATGTTTAGAAGCAAATAATAAACTCTTTAAAATAATATGACAAAGTACATAAGATGTTTCTACACATAAATTACACACAGCACATAGCTGTTCCATGACCCAGAAAGTCACGCTGAAACATTATCATAACCGTTCTTCATTCACGCAATATTTTCAAGAATATATAATTGAGTAACTTACAAACACAAATAAAGGTACAGTGACAATTATTTCAAACATAGCATGACTTTTTTATGAATTAATTATTTGAGAAGCACTTTACCAATCAACAGAAAATAAATAATAATTCAAAAATTACATTGAAGTGTTCTGAACTGGAATACATTCCAACAAGTTGGCAATAGTCTGCCTTTGCAATCTGCTTTGCATCTCTCTAAAAAATAAATTGCTCCTGCATAAACAATATTTCAGTAACTGACAGAGTTGGCAGCTAGTCTGAAGACAGCAGGGATATTAGCAGCCATGACTGATAACAAAATTGGGGGTTTACAGAGACAGAAAAATAATATAAATTCAAATTTAAGGAGTAGTTGTAGCATTTCTGATTCTTTTTAAAAATGTGTGATGACATATTGAGGTCACCAATGATTTAAAAAACATTTCTACAAGGGAACCTTCTACCTCTTTTGAAACCTTCAGAGAAACCACTTGGAAATGCACTGGTCACCCCACCCGCTGTGGGCAAACAGCTGCCGATAGCTGTGTCCCCTAAACTGAGTTTGCCCAGTGGATGACGCAGCTGATTAGTAAAGGAAGCTGATGAGATGGTCCTGCTAGAAACTTCAACGCCACGAGAGCAGAGCTGGAAGAGTAAGTTGGCAATGCTCAGTGTAATTATTAGTTTTCCTTATCAATTTCCTCTAAACTGTATTAACTGTGGCAGACAATTGAATATCTTAATTCCATAAAAAAACCTACTTTAAAAAAACAAACAAACAAAAAAAACCCAACATATTACATTTCCTGAGCTGCTTTCTCAAAACATTTTTCTCAATATTTTTACTATGTGGCTCATCTCGAAAAAGACATGGTCTACTATTATTAAATAGAAGAGTGGAAATATAGCAGCAAAACATTCCCCCCTAGTATCCCAAAGGAAAAAGCTCCTTTCTAGAAGTTTGTAGAAAGTTTAATTATATGGCTTAAAAGGAAATGTTCAAATTTTCAGTCTGTGTTGCAGAAACTATTTGATGCTGCCCATTCTTCCGTCCTTCCTCTAATAACCCCTGAGTTGAAATGGGAATATGATATCCAGCTTCCCTTTTAGGGCCATATGTCCTTGTCATGACGGTCCTTCAGGTGTAACAAAAATGATGAAAGCAGCCCTCACATCATGACCTTGGAAGGGACATGCCTCCCTCATCTCTTCACCCCTCTCAACTTATATTGATTGTTTTTAACTTCATATTTTAGAGATAGTTATTGGTTTGCAATAAGGTATGTGATGGAGGGGTATATGTTCACACCTTGTCAGATGTAAGTTACCACAACATACCCACCCCAAGGTACCCACAGTCCTCCACCGCAGCCCTTCGAAAAGAGAAGCCAG
This sequence comes from Scalopus aquaticus, assembly GCA_004024925.1. Classification (NCBI taxonomy): domain Eukaryota; kingdom Metazoa; phylum Chordata; class Mammalia; order Eulipotyphla; family Talpidae; genus Scalopus; species Scalopus aquaticus. The sequence continues at coordinate 7,526 of PVIJ01019120.1, forward strand.
CCCAAAATGACCACGGGGCTTGGTTATCTAGGACACTCCCATTTGCTCCTGCTGCCTCAGGGGCCATGCCAGTCTCAGACCAGTAGGTGGCAAGTGCACTGAGGGTGACCAGTTACAAAACAGGAGGGAGCCACAGCCACTTGGACTTTGTTAACGCAATTCAAATGGCAGACAGTGTAAAATTAACAGAAAAAAAAATCTCCAAATCCTTGCTAATTTTCAGAATAAGACACAATTATTCCTTTCTAGGTATCTAAAATCTAGTGAGATGCTGCATATTTTTAACAAGCAATTTTAATCAAAGCAGATTTTTTTGAAACCTAAAAAGAAAAAGAAAGCCTGTAATGGTTTGGTTTGTTTGTTTGTTTGTTTTAAGAAAACCCAAGGGTCTTCGTGGATGAGGCAGCATTTAACCCGGCTTATGAAAAATAAATATGAATCGTCTTTCAAAAGGCAACTCACATATCCCCAGTAAAGAGATTCGCATGAGCAAAGATATGAAGGTGTGTGAATGTGAAAGAAAATTAGAGTCGGCTGGGTAGGATGTGGGCAAAGCTGAAACAACTATTATAAACAGGACCCAATTTCGGAGGAATTTGAAAGCTATTCTAAAAAGCTCAGAGTTCATTCTTCAGGAAAAGTGAAGCCATTGATTAGATGTAGTTAATGAGGGGAAGAGTTAATGTTACATGATTTCTAGATTAGTGCTGTTCTCCACCCCTTTTTTCTGTTCTCCCTTAGCCCATTCTGATCTACATCCCCTGCCCCCCTTCAGCCAGCTAACAGGACTATAGGGAAACCAAATAGGAGAGAGACACTTGGGGGGGAGGGGGAGAGGGAGGATAAGGGCACAACATGGAGTATAAAAGGACACAAGGGACCACGGAGATGGATCACGGGTGAATTGGTGGTGGGTTACCCAAGGGCAACACAAAATGTAAAAGATATAAATAACAATAAAAATATTTATTTATAAAAAAAAATGTCAACAACCAGGATTTGGGGGGAACTCAAACCTTGGGGAAGAAAAACAGATTTGTAAGAAATCAGACGAGAAAAAAAGTCAGGGAACAATCTTCCCCAGCCCCAACAGGCAAAAACGCTCCAGATTCCCCCAGAAGTGGGTGAAGAGAACGCTACAGTGTCCATCTGAACCAAAGGCACTGGCTGGCAGCTGAAAACAGGCGCTGTATTGTCCCTGAAGCCCCGAAAGTTTGTGGGGGCTAGAAATGGGTAAACCCTTTTTCCTAGGTGAAAAAACATCCATATCCTCACAGTGGCATGGCAGTATGGAACCCGGGCTGTGGGAGATGAAAGACCCAAGCTGGCATGTGTGCCCAGAATCACACTGCTATCACTCACCCTCACCTCAGTAAACGTAATGTTCTGAAAAAACAGCAAAGAGCAGAGATGGACAGGTAAGAGCCTTTTAAAAAAGATCTTGGGCTCTGTCAGAGAGTTTACTGTTCCCAGTGGTTGAGGACCAGAAGAGGACAGAGGTGACCAGATGGCAGCACACGTCACAGGTGCCACCACCAAGACTGCCTAAACCAATTCCCAGGGCGTGGCTCAACTCAGCAAAGACGGCGGGAGGCCCCTAATCTCAACCATGTTCTGCCACTTCCAAAAAATAGTTGCTCGTAATAGAAATTAATTTCAGTTGTAGAAAAGTTTTATAATACATCACAAATAATATAAAATACAATTAATTACATAATGATTGTGCTATTATATTACTTTGAATATAACAAATGCTGACTCTGAAATCACTAATTCAAGACTGAAAAGATGCTGATAACAACTATGAGAGGTTTAACACAGGTAGAGAAAATTACTAGCCTAACAGTTGTTTTTTTTTAAGTTCTGCCTCATTTAATTACGAGAATCATTTACTTAAGAAATTACTCTGCTTAATTTCACTTCTTCAATGAAAGAATATTGATTAGATTTTCCTTATGGAAATTTTCTCTAAATTGAGTTGAATGAAAAAAAAAGGAATCAAATGATTTAATAAATTAAAACTCAGAATTGAATTACCAGTTAAAGTGAACCCTAAAATTAAGTTAAACCAAGAGCAAATAAAAGACAAAATAAGACAAAAATTTTAAATTATCTTTGCAAGCTGCCTGCTTTTAATTAAATGTTTTCTGTTGAGCTTAATTACCAATATTGCAACAATGTTATTTTATCATCTCAATATAATATTTTAAAAACACTTAATAATTAAAGTTTATGAACTATCATGGAATCTAATACTAATTCACCAGGGGCTCCCTGGTGGCCTGGAGATTAAGTCTCAGCACTATCAGCCCTATAGCCTGAGTTCGATCCCTGGCCAGGGAGCTTCCCACACGGTGCAGCAGACCTCTCCTGTCTCGCTTGCTGCCCCACCCCCCACCCCCAGCAGTGTATTTCAGTAGATCCGCCTGTTCTGCTCCCCGCTCTGTCTCTGGTAAATCCTCTGACTCCACCCCCTGACTTCTGTTTACATCCCAGTTGTTCCTACAAAAATAAATAAATAAATAGATCACACTCATTTACCATACCATCTTACTGGAAAACATATTTCATGCATCAAACCAGGTTACCAAATAATCTTGAGAAACTGAAGAGAAAAATGGAACTGGGGTGGAAAAGGGGGTGGAGGAAGGAAAAAGGAAAAAGGATGAAAAGGAAGAGGGGAAAAGAGGAACAAAAAAGTGTGTGTGTGCTGGGGGGAAGGGGAGGACTGGGGTTCCTGTCATCTGCACGTGTCTTTGAAATAAGACAAATGAATCTCAAAACTTGGTCCAAATTCGAAGTACCCCTGTTGACCTATGCTCCCCCCCCCCCATCAGGGAACACGCCTGATTTAGCAATGCCCACACCTCCTGATCAATGGCTAGGGAGTCAGTCTAGGGGAAAATGAAAGAGAATCCTTACACAGACACAAAACAGCAGTCATGTTCCTCAGGACCTCTTGGAAGGTGGGGGTGGAAGCAAAGACGACCAGATCAGTAAGAAGAACGCACTACCCTGGGGGATTTTCCAAGGGGCTGTAGCCTTCAGGGGCAGTAACCTTGTTATTGCCTCATTTTCGGTAACCTAGGAAACAGCACAGCCCTCCCCACCAAACCAATCAATATCTGGTGATTGTGAGACAGTTGTTATCACTGAGAATAGCAATGTTTTAAAGCCAGCGTACTTATAAACAACCAAAATTAAAAGTAAAATTCATTGTTTGTAAGTAAGCTTTACTTTTGCTGGCCCTCAACAAAAACCAGTGCACAATTAAAGAAACTGTTCTCTTGTTTTAGAGGTTTTATTAAGTCCCTACTCCCAATAATTAGAAAGGAAGCATGTTTATATCAGAATTAAAATCTGGTCTGTAGTGATATTTTAAAATTGTAAACCTGTTTTCCTTTAATAGACCTTTTTTAAGCCTGTTCTCCTTCAATAGATTTTATGACTTACTTTTTAGTGAGTTTATGAACATAATTTTAAATAAAGTAAAATGTAACACTCCTTGCAGGCAATAAAATATTTACTGTTTTAATTAGGGCTAGTTTGCAGTGCATTCAAAGTGTAATTCTAATATTGTTGCGTATAAAAAATGTCAAAGACAAACATTTTACTTTTGTTGTGTGCATTCATCATGCAATTTTACATGTAATCTTTGGAGGAAAATAGTAAGATGTGCATCAAAATAGAAGACAAGGATAAAAGCACAGCAGCCGATTCATTTGCAAAGAAATGTAACATATATTTACATGTATATGTGTGTGTGTACAGACACACACACACACACATGATCAGATTACGAATCAGAAAATGTTTGTGAGAAAGAACAGAAAATACTGATGAGAAAACAGCTGCATGGAAATTCTGTGACTACTTGGTAGACCAATAGATGAGGATTAGGTTGAATCCCATGCAATTCTAATTATCTGACCATTTTTGATGGATTCAAATGGGAACTTCAAATCACTCACCTAATAATTACCTTCTAAAACACAATGGCAAAAATTAAATATTTTTTTTAATTCTATTATCTCAAAAAGCCCTTACAAGTAACATTTAACCTTCTCAAGTAGTCAAGCTAAGGCTAATGAATTAGAAAAGTAGTTTCACGTGGAAAGTCCTCCCCTAGCACCACCTAGATCATTAAGAAAAACTAGAGGGAAGAAATTGAATATTTAAGATATAAATTTAAAAAGATGAATTTTTGTGTAATCCCATGTTTTAAGGAATTCATCTGCCTTCTCAACAACTGCAGCCAAATTAGGAGCTACACATCAAGCTCCAGGGCCCTGGGGAGGAGAGGGGAGGGGAGGGGAGGGGAGGGGAGAGAGGAGAAGGGAGAGGGTTCTTCAGCTTCACTCTGGCATGGGGCAGAGTTAAAGGAGACAAGAAATCACTCAGTTTCCAGCCATGAGGATTCGTGGATCTTTGTGCTAACATCTTTCAGAGGACTGATTTGTTTGTCAGTCTTGTGATAAATACTTAAAAGCTCAGACTATTTTGTTCTAGGAACATTGAAACAATTAGCACAAATACTCTAAAACTGTCAGGAATTAATTATCCTGAATCTATTCTGAATTAGCAAATGCTCCTTAAACTGGAAAGTTATCCCTCCTCTTCACGTTGGCCCTTTTAACAGGCCTTTATTAAAAAGGTACTCTTTCTTTTTTTGCCTTCTTAAGTGAAGCTAAGCTATACAATTCCACTCCTAGGTATCTATCCAAGGAATGCAAAAATACTAACGCCAAGAGATATATGCAGTCCCGCTCACTGCAGCACTGTTTACAGTAGGCAAGTTATGGCAACAAACCAAGTGCCCAGCCACAAATGAGTAGATTAAGAAGAGGTGGTGTATACAGAAGATGGAATAGTACTCAGCATAAAAAATATGTCTTGCCATTTATGAAAACATGCCTAGAACTGGAAGACTCATGCTAAATAAAAGTCGGACGGAGAAAGAAAAATACGGGATGATTTCAAAAACGAAACCACCACAAACCCTGGAATTCGACTATAGACATGAGGCTAACAGAGGGTTAAAGATGGGGGTTGGGGTGAGCAGCAAAGTGTGGCAGGAACCCAGTTCATGTTGGTGGAGGACTATGGGTATACTTCAGTGGTGGTGTGGTGGGTAACATACATCTGAAGAAGTGTGAGCCTAGACCCCCAAATTACATATAGTGATGCAAACCAACATTTTCGTGAAAAACAAAATAAAAATAATTATTAAGCCACACTGCAGATGGAATGGGACTTGGTCCTATGGATGGTACAAGAACTTGAGTTAGAATTAGATCAGGCTGTCATCAGGGGAACATTAATATCTCAGACTCCCGGGTTTCCGTCTCAAAGTATCTCCATTAAGAGGCAAAAATGGAGTAACGGGTCCAGAACAAAAATCAGTGCCAAGAATGTCTGTCTTCAGTACATGTTACTTTCATTCCTTCTCCTGTTCTAACTCAACACTAGGCCTGCCTACCCTGCCCCCACCCCATCACAACTGCGAAACACTGGACAGGTCAGCTGTTGCTCAATACTGAAGACCCACGGGGCTTTTCCACCCACTGCCACCCAGCGCCCTCCCCTCCCAATGCTACTTATTACCTCTGGCTTCTAACCCCTGTGTCAGTGGCAGCATGTCTGGTGGGGGCATCAGCAACCCAGTGACAGCTCTCTCCAGCCCATGCGTGCAGGATAAAGGATTTGCCCTAAGAAACACATTGCCTCTCACAGGCTTATACAATCGCGATTGTACTGTCTCAATAAATTTAGAGGTAGGACAGCCCTCAAAGGTCTTCGGATTAGCCAGGCTCATTCTCTCCCTCTTTTCTGCCACGTACTAGGTCTGCTTCATCCCCACGCTGTGGTACCTTAGTCCTGAAAGGCTTTCAGCAGCAACGGGGGCGGCAGTCTTTGTGGAACATGCAGACACGGAGACGCTTAGAGATGAAGTGGAAGAAGTTCGGGTGAGTATAATGAGGGCAAGTGAGGGCACATGGACGCCCTTTCCTAATGCGAGTCACCTGGGGAAACGCTTGGACCCTAAAGGTTAGATTATTGCTAGTGTTAGATTAATTCAACACAATGGAATTAAGATGGATAAAGTAATATCTACTCTTGCAGCGGGAGACTGGGCAGGGGGGAGGAGGCGAACGGGTCCCAGCCTCCTGGGCTGATGAGTGCTCACTGGGGAAGGGCAGGCATCTGCGCACCCGGGGGTGCCTTAGGCTAGCGTGTGAGGTAGCCGCGGCGGGAGGCCCGCTGTGCTCCCGTGAGCCACCATTCCTGGTACCAACTCAGGCTCCACATTCAACCAATTAGCCCGGCTCAGCCTAAAAGCCTTCTCCACACGGAAAAGTAGGAATAGTACTGTTAAGAAATTAAACTGATACACGTCTCATTTCACGCAGCTCACTGTGCCCTGCACTCCATAGCTGCGCAAAGGCGTGCAACAAGGGCATGAATACTCCACAGCAAGGACTAAACCAGCCTAGGAGTCATCAGTGTGTTGTGTGTCCACTTAGACTATTGTTGCAAATATGGCCAGCGTCTGCTGAGAGGAAAACCTTTAAATTCCCCTTCACTCACCCAAAGCAAAGAGTTCTGGGCATAAAGCTTTACCAGAAACCATAACGTGAAGAGGCAGATAGTAGAAGAAAAGGGAAAAAACTTTTTGGATGAGTACAAAGTCCTTCCAATACAGAGAGAAAGGGAGGAGGCAAAGGTGAAATGGTTTGTCTGACATCCCACATTCACCCCCACATGGCAGCTTGGAAACCCAGGATGGTGATGGCAAAAACAATCAGAAAATTCTGGAGAAAAACCCCCACTGGGGGTTTGTGTCTTTCTTCCTAACGTAGAGAAATATAAAATGATTTAGGGAACACTGACAACAAGACAGGATAAAACATGAGTAGAAACTGCAGTGTGAGGATAAGCAGAAAAGAGGCCATGAGAAATGATGGTGCATCTTGAACATTGGGATCCAGATATTCCTGCACTTTCCAGGGATGGTACAGAGGATAAGGGGAGGGTAGTGGCTATTCACACGCTAATGGTGAGGGGAGCCAGGGAGGGAGAGAACCTACTCAGTGAAGTACAAAATGACCCAGGAGACCACATCCGATAGTCCAAGCCAATAACAAAACGGGAAACCGCCAGTTCTCAGAGAAAGAGCAATGCTCCCTTCCAAAGCCCCACCATCACCCCACAGTAGGAGCAATGAGCAACAGAAGTGGCACAATCAAAAACTAGAAACAGGGGTGACCAGTGCATATTCAAATATACCACGAAAGCTAAGCAATCAGAAACAGCCAGGAATCGTCACCTCTGTTGACACTGTCCGCAAGTTCTAGAAATCTCCACATAGCGGACCATGCCTCCCACGGTAAATGCAAATCCATCCCATGCACTGTTCTCCCTGCTCACAGACCTCCTGCACACTGGTCTCCTTTCCTTTTCTTGACTCAGCGTAAAATAAAATGTTCTTCCGCAGTCTCTTTGTGTGACTGGCTTCTCCCATCATCCTTGTCTCAGTTTGTTGTTTTATTTTGGCATTTTTAAAGATATATATATCATAACAAGCCACCATGATTTATGGTGAAATCTTTAAAGCATTCCCATTCACATTCAGGAAAAACAAACCAAAGATGCCCACTCTCATTATTATTTCACTTTTTCTAAAAGTGCTAACCAAATCAATTGCCAAGAGAAATAAAGCTTAACTATTGGCAAGATCTAGGCATGACTGCAATAGGCACTTGATACCCAAGAAAATTTGTAAACTATTAAAAGTGCTAAGAAAGCTTTACAAAGTGTGAGGCTGGCACACAGACAATGATCTTCAAATATACCAGCAGTAACTGTACACAGAATATATTGGGAGTGTTCAGTTAAGATTACAGATAGACTATTTAGCATTAAGACCATAGCAAAAGACATTTTTATAGGAATATAGACACAAGATAAAGAACAACAGAGAAAAACTGCCAGTAGAAATTTGAAAGTTATAATGCAGATAGACAAATGACAAACCTCTGAAGAAAGCCAAATCGCAACTCAATGGAGAAAATTAAGAATTTACCCAATTTATACAATAAAATCTTCAAAAAGCAGAAAATGTAAAATAGACTACTTCTGATCATATGTCTGCAGGATGTCAGTACCCGTTTTTATTTTGCAAACAGCTTTACTGGTAAATTTTATTTATTTATTTTTAAAGATTTATTTATTTATGCACACAAGCTGGGGTACAGGCCAGAGGCGTGGGGCGGCAAGAGAGTTCACCAGAGACAGAGCAGGGAGCAGAACAGGCAGGTTGATGGAAATACACTGCTGAGGGGAGCAGCAGGCGAGGCAGGAAAGGTCTGCCACACCATGTGGGAATCTCCCCGCTGGGCATCGAACTAGCGTCTGGGCTGCCGACACCTCCACAGCGCAGCGCTCAACCGCTGTGCCACTAGAGAGGCCCTTTACTGGTAGAATTTAGATGCCATAATGCTGATCAGATCGAAGTGTACAATTCACTGTTTTTTTAGTATAGTCTCAGCGGTGTGCCACCATCACCGTGATCTAATTTTAGCACATTTTAAAAATTTCCAACTTTTATCATTTTCATTGCATAATTTTCATAATTACAGCACTTCCTTAAAGATCTCCCAATTATAATTAATAGGCCCACAACCCTTATTCCCAGCTTCTTTTCTTCAAGCATGACTAATATCCAGTTACTCTACTTAGTTATTGAATTTCTAGTTACTGTCAACTTTCCTCATAGAATGTGAGCTCCAGAAAGAATTTCTTTGTGATGGTCTTTGGAATCCAACTGGTAGCACAGCACAGGGTCTGGCACAAAATATGTGGTCACTAAAAACATTTGCTGAATGAATGAACTAACAAGTGAGACAGCATTACAGATGAGCTCTGTGGGTTGAGAGGGGACCAGTTGTCAAGAGCGACACCATGTGGCGCCCAGGAGGAGGGGCAGGCAGGAGGACACTGAGCAGATAATCCAAGAGTACGCATGGTGTTAGGAAGACGAACCAGCCCTGTGGAACTGAGGAGAAAGGTTCCTGGACAGTTAGGGAGAGTGGGGAGGGGATCCCTAAAGAAGATAATAGCACCCCTAACAAGAGCAAGTGGGTCTCTTGCAGTTAACTGGAAAAATTAAAAATATGATCTATGCAGTTCATTCTGGCAAACCACTCATACTGTTTAAACTAACATATCAAACCATACAAACTAAACGTTCCTTTGATGCATCATCAAGCCAAACTGTGGCATTGTTAACTGGGTACAGATTGGTCAAGCAAGTTAGTACAAAGATCTGCAGCCAGAATTTATAACCCCATTCTGCACTATTTTTTTATTATTTTTTGAAAGTTTTTTTCTTTTTTAAGATTTATTTATTTATGCATACAAACTGGGGTACAGGCTAGAGGCATGGGGTGGCGAGAGGGCTCACCAGAGACAGATTGGGGAGCAGGTCAGGCAGATGGACAGAAATACACTGCTGAGGGGAGCAGCGGGTGAGGCAGGAGAGGTCTGCTGTGCCATGTGGGAATCTACCCCAGCTGGGCATCAAACTCAGGTCTCTGCTGCCGACACCTCCACAGCAAAGCACTTAACCGCTGCACCACCAGGTAGGCCCCTATTTTTTGAAAGTTTTTATTTATTTATGCATACAAGAGCCAGGGTGTAGGCCAGAGGTGTGGGGTGGTGAGAGGATTCACCGAGACAGAGTGGGGAGCAGAACAGGAGGAGCTACTGAAACACACTGCCAAGGGGAGCAGTGGGTGAGACAGGAGAGGTCTGCTGTGCCATGTGGGTCAGCTCCCTGGCCAGAATTGAACTTGTCCTGCAGTGACTGCTGATAGCTTCACAGTGCTGAAACTTAACCTCTGTGCCACCAGGGAGGCCCCCATTTTGCACTTACTAATATAACTTTGAGCAAAGTTGTTTAACTGCTTTGCTTGTTTTGATTTGTACATTTATAAAATAGACATATTAATAGTTTTAAGAGCCGTTGTGAGCATTTAATGAAAAAAATCAGCACCATGTGTGTCATAGACTCAGTGCTTTACAAAATTTATTGGTTAGTTGTAGAAGTAGCAGTCGCAGCTGTCATAGTGGTAGAAATAATAATAGTAAAATGAAACAAGTGCAGCCCCATATGCCTGTTTTATGGGGAAGGACAGTCAGATTTAGCTCTGTGTCAAGCAGTGTCAAATACAAAATACTAAATTAACAGTGAATGGACTTTAGTTCATGGTGTTTCCTATCATCCTGCAAGAGGATTTGACACAATTGATTTTCCCTCAAGAAATGAGTGAATCAGCAGATTTGTAGTCCCTGTCGTTTGCAAACAAATTTTAAGTAATTCATTCTCAACTTTAGCCCAGAAATGCCATGACAGCCTTACTCCTGAGTGTGTGAATGTGTTGGAAGAAGAAAACAAGAACATCATTCTTCTAGGAGGCAAAGTGGACAAGTAGAAGGCAGTGCTGAAAATATAAGCTATGGTATTCATGTATCAAAAGGATCCTTTCTGTAGAGAAAAGGGTCATCGGTTTGCATTTATTAACAATATCATCAAGGCTTGCTCTTCAAAGACAAAGAAGAGAAGCTCTCATTTAGCTGTTCAGTTGACCTCACGATTGCTTTGCTCAGAATCCACTGGTACCTCACACATACTATCTAAGGAAACTGGAAAACACAAGGAAAAAGTGGTTTTATCTTATGATCTGCATCCAATTCAGCTGCGGAACCAGGGCCAGCCCAGGTCCGCAAAGCAGGGAGTGAGACCAATTATTTTATAACCCAAGCAGAATCAGGAGAGGAGTCTCTCAAAGAGACAAAGACATGTTTCCAGCATGAGCAAGGGTAAGTGAGCTGACTTCAAGACAAAGAGAATGTGTTAGTTTTTGAAAAAATAGCCTAAAGGATGATTTTCCATCTATGAAATGAAACTCACATCTAGTAGGAGAATAAAGTGAAATACCCCAGATAAGCAGAGGCCAGCATAACACAACTCGCACTGTCAGACAATGAGTAGCCACGGAAGTAATGACAACCAGCTGTTATGATAAGCTGCCCGAACCTTCCATTTCTAGGTCTCCCTAAAATACCAAATTTCAGACACATATAGAAGAGGAAACTACCTCCAAATCACTTCTGTGTCTATTGAAGAGTGTGATTCACAAAAAAAGAGCATTTTTGGCTACCAAAACATAAAAATTAAGTTCCAATAAGCAAAAGTATGGGAATTCTTTAAGCAACAACTAATAATATTAAATTTCTTCTTGAAAGTGACAAGTAGTGCTTTTCATGTTTGTGGTAGTCCTTTACTAATAAATAAAACAGTGATCAGGTACCCAGTATAGACCTAATGTTTTATTAGTTATATCTAATGGTAATTAGTTTCTTTCATCTCACAGATACACAGAAGTATGCACCTGTATCTTTGCAGCAATGAAAATATTATGAATGGGAAAATGAAAATTAGCCTTCAACCTGACACTCCTGGAGAGATCAGAAGCACACAACCCTTAAAAGAATTAGTAGGCTCTGTCAGCGGCACCTGAAGCAAATGCATTGACACAAAGATAAAAGTCAAGATGAAATGTCTTCAGAAAATTGGAAAGACCCAGATACTGTGTTTGAAGAATGAACCGAGGGAATGGAGCCCAAAACCCAAACAGTACCCCTGCAAGATTAATCTCCACTTTCATTTCTAAAATGGACTAGAGAATTTCTTAGTTATTAGTAAGGGTTGACATATAGAGGGGTCACTATGTCACAGTGAGAGGCTTTAAAATATACGAACAGCGGCCTCCCTGCTGGCGCAACAGGTTAAGTGCAACACTGTGAAGCTACCCGCAGCCACTGCAGCATGAGTTCGATACCTAACCAGGGAGATTCCCACAAGGCACAGCAGACCTCTCCTGCCTCGCCCGCTGCTCCCTCAGCAGTGTACTTCAGTAGATCCGCCTGTTCTGCTCCCCACTCTGTCTCTGGTGAATCCTCTTCCCGCCCCACGCCTCTGGCCTACACCCCAGAGTGTATGCATAAATAAATAAATCTTTAAAATATACCAAGAGCCAGTGTTTAAACTCAGTCTCAACCATTAGGTAGCTGTGCGACATTGTGTCAGTCTCAGTTTCCCGACCTGTTCAACTGGAATGACAGAACTTGCATTATCAAGCTGTTATCATTACTCAATGAAACAGTAATAATCCGTGTGGAGCACTAAGTATGTGGTATATACAAAATTCTTAAAATATGAGTTGCTGGTATCCTTACTCTGCTATTCAAGCCATGGTGATGCTATGTGCCAGGCACTATTCAGGTGTGAAGGACACAGCAGTGAACATAAAAATGTATATATATTCAGGAAGTGTTAAGTCCTATGAAAGAGCAAAAAAGGTTAGAGCAACAGGAGCCAGGAGTAATGATGGGAGAAAGGAGAGAGGAGACTGTGAAAAAAACAGAAGGTTTGTAAGTCATGATTAGGACTTTGGACAATATTTTTTTTTTAAAGAATTTTTTATTTATTTATGTATACAAGCTGGGGTACAGGCCAGAGGCGCAGGGCGGCGAGAGGGTTCACCAGAGACAGAGTGGGGAGCAGAACAGGCAGATCAGAAATACACTGCTGAGGGGAGCAGCGGGCGAGGCAGGAGAGTTCTGCCGCACCATGTGGGATTCTCCCTGGCTGGGCGTCGAACTTGCATCGCCCACGGCCAACAGCTCCACAGCGCAGCGCTTAACCGCTGCACCACCAGGGAGGCCCGGACTTTGGACAATATTTATTCATTGGAAGAATGGATAATTGGGGAATAATATTATCCAATCAATTGCACTTGAAACCCTCATTTTGGCTACTTCCCTGTAGGGAATAGACTATAGGGGAAAAGAGTGGAAGCAGGAAAGCTTGATTAGCCAGTACTGAAATTACACAGAAGCGAGATATTAGTGGGTTGGAGGAGAGTCAACTAGGAATGACTGTGGTCAGAGCAATTAGACTCAAAGTCTTCTGATGATACAGCTGGTGGATTTGTTGGGCTGAATGTGAGAAGTTGCAGATGAAAAGAACCAAACATGACTCCAGACAAATGAGTGAGTGCTGCTGCCATCAGAGGTAGGGCTGACCGAGAAAGAAAACACCTAGGGGAGAAAGTAAGAGCTCTCCTTGGGACATAATGACCTAGGGGAGAAAGTAAGAGTTCTCCTTGGGACTTAATGTCCATTAAGTCCCAAGTTCTCCTTGGGACTTAATGGACATTTAAATAGAGATGCGAAGTAGACAGAGGGATGAGCTTGGTGTTCAAGGTAGGGCCAGAGACAGAAAAGAGGAATCCTCTGCATTTGGAAGACACAAGCAGTCATGGAATGAAGGAGATGGCCTCAAGAGTGAGTACCCCGGAAAGGAAAGGAAGTCCGAGGGCTGTTTTCTGGGGCACCTCCTCGTGTACATGTCCATTTTAACAGGTTCAAGACCTAGAGGGCTACCTTCCACAAACCAGGAAGGTTAAATTTACAACCAAGCCAAACACAAACGATCACATTATGAATGGGGGGAATCCAATACAAGACACTAACATAAGAACACAATGCAACTGGCAGCAAAAGGACAATAATGGAACCTCTTGACAAAGGATTGGCAATGGAGAGTGGGCAGGGTCTGGTCCAGAGAGTTGTTAGTGATCCCCTGTATCTAGGGAGGGAAACGGCACTCATCAGAGAGTCTTTTTTTATTTTTTTAATTTATGTATACAAGCTGGGGTACAGGCCAGAGGCGCGGGGTGGCGAGAGGGCTCACCAGAGACAGAGTGGGGAGCAGAACAGGCAGATCAGAAATACACTGCTGAGGGGAGCAGCGGGTGAGGCAGGAGAGGTCTGCCGCACCATGTGGGATTCTCCCTGGCTGGGCGTCGAACCGGCATCGCCCACGGCCAACAGCTCCACAGTGCAGCGCCCAACCGCTGTGCCACCGGGGAGGCCCAGAGAGTCTTTTTTTAAAAAAGATTTATTTATTTATGCATACAAGAGCTGGGGTGTAGGCCAGCGGTATGAGGGTGGTGAGAGGATTCACCAGAGACAGAGTGGGGAGCAGAACAGGCAGATCGACAGAAATACACTGCTGAGGGGAGCAGCAGCGGGTGAGATAGGAGAGGTCTGCTGTGCCATGCAGGAAGCTCCCTGGCTGGGGATCGAACTCATGCTGCAGTGGCTGCGGATAGCTTCAAAGTGCTGAGACTTAACCCCTTGTACCACCAGGGAGGCCCCCTGACAGTTCTTTGAAAATCCTGGAGAAGGCATTAGAATTACAGGCATGGAGTTCATAAGCCGCTCACATTGCCTCAGTTGGTGCCATTATCATACTACTTCTCAAAAGTATATCATCAAGACCATGTATTTAGAAGGAACTGAGCACAACTAGGTTTTTATCAGCCCTGACCTTTCCCTGTCTCTTCTCAGTGTCTTCATTAACAAAAGTCATCTTTTCAGTTGATAACTTAAGTCACTATCTCAACCCAGTTGCTCCCACCATTGGATTCTTCAGAATGATTACAATGTCAATATCATGTGATAGGGCCACCCGGAAGTGGGAGGAATGAGACGCCTGGTCAGCTAGCTGTGCTTACCACTTGTTTTCTAGAACCTGTGGTTTGCTCAGAAGTGGGGGAACAGCTCCAAAAGAGGGAAGTGAACAAAAGTACCAAATGCTGCTGACTGGAGAGGTAAGATAAAGACCGACCTTGCCAGCCGCTGAGGCAAAGTGGAGGTCTTCAGGGATCTTACAAGAGCTGTTTATGTAGCCTTGGAGCTCAAGGCCCAACTGGAGCAGAAACCAGGGACGGCACTAATCACGAAACACTCTTTTATGGGGTCTGATTCTAATAGGAAGTAGAAAAGTGAGCAAATCCCTTAGCACGGATATAAAGACCTATGGGAATGTTTCATAATATTATGTACAATATTTTATGTATTGTCTATTTTTATAATATTTTAGCATATTATTTGCTTATGGAAATCACCCTGTGGGTGGAGGGAAGGGCAGAGAGGAAGGGAGTAGGGCAGAAGCAAAGGTACAACTGGGCATGTCTGCCTTTGTGAGAGACAAGATGGCTCACGGACTGCTCCAGTCGAGCCAGAGGAGACTTGAGTACAATTATGGGCACTTTTATAGATTTCATAATTGGTGATACAAAGGTTCCATTCTGTTTCCCTTTTATCCATGAAATAAGAAACAAGAGCATGAGGTGGGCACTAGGAGTATGAGGGAAGCGTAGGAGATTTGAAGAGAGGACAAAGTGTGACATGAGGGGGAGAGAGTGGGAGAATTGATCAATAAAATAAATATAATAGGATGGCTGAGCAGTACTGCAAGGCCGCTGTTCTGAGGCCAGGGAGCATTTCGGTTTATTTTCCTCCTGCCAAATTGGCAGGCTCAGGTTCAGGTACAGAACTAACCAAGAGTTAGATTTCGCAGGGTGATGATTTTACACAATGCCTTTCATCAAGGAAAGGAGGACAAGTATGCTGAGAATATATGCAACACGGTGATGATAATGAGCATTTGAAAATCCTAGCCAAGTAGAAAGGAAAATGAGGCCATGAGGGGGAAGTGAGGTGATGAGGCCAATGGATGGGAGGTGCCATGAGAAAAGTGAAATTATGTGAATAGGAATTTTAGAGAACAAGGGCTCCTGAGATATATGTGATTTAGAGAACAAGATGCTTAAATTTATGATTATTTCTAATATGCAACATATGGCTATCTCTTGTTTCTACAGCATCTATTCCCTCCTAATAACAAAAGAGTCTCGGGAAAGGGAATTCACCCTGTTATGAACTAAATAATGACTACACAACACACACAGATATGTTAACACTTTGTGGTCCGCTCACGTGTTAGTACATGTTTTGTCACCAGTATCAGGTAGCCGCTCACGTATTAATACGTGTTCATCTAGTCTTCGGTTTTTCACGCCACGATGGATTTATTTGGAACTATTAGGAGCTATTTCTTTGATCATACTCAGTCTAGAAGCTTTACACATTGTTTTGGTGAAAGTGTAAGGTGCTTTATGAGAGATATTACAGGTTTTTTTAATATCCAGTAGTTCAGGAGTTGTGTGTGTTTTACTGAATGCTTATACCATTCATGCGGTGGCACAGAAAATGGCCGGCCCCAAGGGCTGGTAAATTAAAAGGGCACCAGCACACAAAGTGTTAAAATCCAGTACCTATGAATGTGACCTCATTTGAAAATCTAGCGTTTGCAGATGTACTCAGGTAAGATAAGGTCACTGGATATCCCTAACGTAATATGGCTGAGGTCTTTATGCTGGCGGAGCCCATGGCATATGAGGGGCCTAACTCATCTGCAAAGCCTGTGCAATACTGCGGCCTGACACTATTCACAATAGCAAAGGTATGGAAGCAACCCAGATGTGACGCACCCTGGCTCGCCCGAGTTGCCTGAAGGCGCAGCACGGAGCTAGGACCTTCAAGGAAGAGTTCCTTAGGTAGCCAGGAGGCGACATCTCTTCCCGAAACTACTTTAACTCACAAATATTTTCTAAGTTAGACCTATAACTTTCTTAAGATATGCCTGCAGACATAACCTCTCCATTGCCTAAGACCCCATGATTGGGTCCAGGTGCCAAGCTGCTCCTTCGATAAGTACATTCTTGCCTGATCACGGGTTGGTGTCCTGTACAAAAACATTTACTCCCCCTCCCCTTACATTCCCCTGCCTGCTTCTGGGAATCAGCATAAGATGGCTTCTGCGATTAACCACTCCAGGGAGTTGGAATAAGATGGTTCCTTTGATCAGATTCTGGTTTCCAGGCAAAAAGGACATT
>PVIJ01019121.1:0-24395 GCA_004024925.1 Scalopus aquaticus
GTGTTCTTTTCTATTCCATTTTGTGCCCTTTTCCTTCCCTCCCTCCGCCTCCCCACCCCTACCCCGCGCTGATTGTTGATTGTCTCTCTCCTATTTGGTTTCCTTATAGTCCTGTTATAAGTGAAACCATTCGATATTTTTCTCTTTATTTCTGGCTTATTTCACTGAGTATGATCCCCTCTAATTCCATCCATGTCGCTGCAAATTGCATGTGTTTATCTTCGGCACTGTTCACAATAGCAAAGGTATGGAAGCAACCCAGATGTCCAAAAATAGATGACTGGATCAAGAAGATGTGGTACGTATATACAATGGAATACTATTCAGCATGGAAAGAAGAAGGAGCTATGCATTTAAAACTTCAGACATTGTTGCTTCTTTTGTTGCTGTCTCTACAATCACAAGATTGCTTGGAGGGTTAGGGAACAAGATCTTTTGAAAAGAAAACAAACGTGGGGAATTTGCTCTCTTCTTGAGTGCAAAGAGACTCCTGTTCCTGAAGCTGGAGGGCTTGACCTGGAGTTCTCTTGGTCTACCTGCACACCCATTTGTTGGTTTCTACTGTGTTGAGTCTAGGCCAGTAGATCCAAAGAGGGTCTAGGAGGGGGCTGGTAGATGGTAAACTTATCACCAGTTTGGCGGTAATTTGAGTTCTGATCTTCCCTAATCTGCCTGCTCATGTTTACTTTCCTAATCTTTAAATAGCTGCTTTATGCATCCTGTCCAGCTTTTACTTGCAGAGAGTGGGAAAAACCATATAGAGAGTACCTATTTCATCTCATTCGGGACTGGAATTCCTGATGTAATTTTGAAATCACCAAAAAGTTTAGAACAAGTAAAACAGTTGGAACTCTAGTATATGTGTTTCTCCTCACTCTTTGATTTCATGCTTCGTGTTATTTGCTACCATACAAAGAAACTAGCCTGTTTGTAGGTACATTAAACGTGCCAATGTAGGAAAAGATTTGGGACTCTCTAAGCCATTGTCATTTTTTGAAATAAACAGGATAAATAAACCTTTTCTTGTATAAAAAGTAGTTTTATTTTTATGTCTTTCTAATTTGTCATATGTAAAATTTCAGTCTAAATATCTAACAACATTTTGGGGACAGTTTCTTTTTTTATTTGTTGCATATTTATTAGAAGCACATTAAGTTACCCTTTTATCATTAGTGCATTTTTTTGAAGTGTTGAAATTTTTTCTTATATTCTCCCCTTTTTCTCTCTTTCATATTTCTTCTGCTTCTTTTTACCCTTCTCCCCTTTTTTGTCCTTTCTAATTATTTTCATTACTGTATTTGTTTAGTGACAGCCCCCCCCCCCCATCTACTGCTAAAATGGGTGGATAAGAATTATATAGGGGTGCTGTTCTAAGCATTTAAACTCTGATTGGAGAATAATACTCCCGCCCTACCCCCACCTCCATGCTGTCTGCATCAGCTGTCCCCCTGGCTAATTAGAATTCCAAAGGGTATTAATAACCATTTAAATTAATCGGCTTATACCTGCTACTCCTAAAGGTAAGGTTCAGGCTGTTTAACCCCCTGCAGACAAACCCAAACATCAGTCAAAACTGACTATGAATTCAACATTTTGTTTTCATTTCTTCCCTAAGGAATAAAACTTGAAAACTCAGTGACATAAAGGTTATATGGACCATTCCACTTACTGCCTTGCAGCAATCCTGTTCCCAAAAATGCAAGGAAGCCCTGCCATTAATTCAGACTTCATTAAGAAACCAAAGCTAAATAGCTTGATCTTGTGAAAATACATTTAAAAAAAAATTTATATCTATGCCTTGTAGGTGAAAGCCTTTGAGGCAGGGGTGTAGAAATCACCTAACAATAAATAATTCTTCAGTTTGATGCAAAAGTGTCATAAAACACCAAAAAGCCTCCTCTTAGCAATCAATGTTTCAATAGTAATTTCACAATAGAAGTCTCACAATGAACATTAAACAGGTAGAAAACAGCTGTAATTCCTCAATTTTCTATTAAAAGGAGTGGAAACTAAGTAACTAGTCTTAAGAATTGGAAGATACTAACCCCCTAAAAGAGAAAGGCCTGGTAGGAAATCCAATCTAGGAAATCAAGACTTCCTCATCTTGGAACTTTTCCTCCAGCATAGAAGGCTTGGGCACCTCTTGTCAGTGTAAACATCTGAACAACAGCGAGTATTGAAAAGGAGCCATCCCATAATCAAAAGACTTGGCAGAGAATCCCCATCTGAAATTAATAACTGTTATTTGTTTTCTTTCATATTACCTCTTGACTCATAGTGCCACATGTATTTTTAAAATTTAGAAATACATTGAGAGTAAAGTGTTTCACAAGCATGGCTGTAAGATGGAACTCTTCACACACAGTTAAAATAGAAAAGCTTTAAAGCAAGAACAGGAACAATCAAATGAAGTGTGTCTTTTTCCATGTAATAGGCTATTTCTCAAAGAAATACTCTTTCTACTGCTAATGTGTGTGTCAGATTAAAAGTCTAGATTTAGGAACTAAGTAAGAAAAATTAGCTGGTTTGAGAAAGAGACATCTACTCGAATCTGCACAACACTCCTTCAACAAAGATATCTGTTAGTCAATAGATGTCATCCCCTACACCTGTCTAAAATGACTCATTTCTTTTCCTGATTACCACTTATAGATTTTTCTCTTAAAAAAAAAACTTTACACAAAATGTAAACTTCATACATTGGGCTTAGTCTTTGGTCTGGACCTTTTCTTTGACTGAAATAAGCTTTGGGATGCTTATTTAGATGTTCAATAGAACAGTGTGGAGAACAGTAATTGTGTTTGGGCTAAAGAATTAATCCATTTAGTCATGGGAAGCATTACTTAGCTTTTCCTTAGCAGCTGAATTGTGATGCAACTTAGGGGCTATTTTAGGATTTTATCCTTAAGTAGAAACTTTTAGAAATGAAAGTTTATTTGTATTGATGAACATATGCTTTTGAATAATGAACCATTGAATTGATTTCAATGAAAGTGAAATTGTTTTTCAATTCACAATTCTTATTTTGTGTTTAATCATGAATTGAAAAGTTACATCTTTGTATTGCCTGCATTAAAAAAAATCAGGATCTTTAAGTCAGAAAAAACATTCTAACAGAGAAAGTAGTATTATTAGTAGTACTTGTGTTGGCTTCAGAAAGGACTTGTAACTTCAGATATTTCTGGTGGTTACTAGTAGAGTTTTGTACCATGACATTCAAACATTGCAATATAATTGTTTTTAGCCATTGTAATTATTCTCATGAAATAGAAAAATTTATTACATTTTTTACATCTAGAAGGCAAAAGAAAAGGATGTTCAGAAAGTCTTTTTAGAAATAACCCCATATATTACGTAACTATTACAAGAATTCTTATTTAAATAATTGGGTAAAAGGGAATTTCCTAATTGATAAAAACTGCCTAAAGATGTGCATATATTCTGTGGTCTGCCAGGATGTGCAGCCTAAAGAAAAACTCCAATAACTTTTTTTTTTTAACTCTGCTTATTGTAGCCTATCTGATTATGCTGTTGGGTTTCTGCTTTGTTTCATTTGCTATTTTATATGTACTACCAATTAACTGATATAGTGAATATTCACTATATGTGTAGTAGAGAGCTGAACTGCAGTGAGATGGATGGCTATAAACTAAGGAAAACAAACAAGTCCTGGTTTCATCCCAAACTTTCAAACTTCTTTATAAAGTTCCCTCAAAGAATTAGCTCTAAGTGTGTGAGTGTGTATGTGTAAGGGAGTAGGATTGAACCATTTAAATTCTGCAGTTTTTTGTTTATCTTTTTCTCAGTTCATGAATATTTGTGTTCTTTTCAGCTTTTGGCTCTTAGACGTAATGCTACTATGAACCTTGTGTTCAAGTTCTCCAACATTGTGTACATTTCTCACTTTTTAACTCCCTAACTACTCAAAATAATTCTTCCCTCCTTCCTACTCCCCCATACTGCTTTTCTTTTCATTCCTGTTAAGTTGTCCTTCTTTTTCCTTGATAACCAGCTATTCTGTAAACAGTGGGTCAGGATAATTATGACATTCTTGCTGAGGGTAAGGCCATGGGTGAGCTGTTTCACAGAAGACAGTCATCTAACTATGTGTTTGTTGGAGAGGCGCCTAGATAACTTCAGTACCTTTTGGTGCCATGTCTCCTGCATGTGTCTATTGGATTTCTACTCTTTAGTGGACATGTATTTATTTATGAGTTTAAGGACACATTTTAGTTTCCATCGATAGAAACAATATTAGCTAGGTAGTCAAAAACCAGTAAATAAATGACAGTGTGATAATGAAACCAGTCTATTCTTAAAAAAAAAAAAAAGTGATAGTTTCATGTAAATCTGTGTTACAGTATCAAAATGAACATATCTTAAGTTGATACTTTGATAACCAAACTTTATTTTTTTTTAAGATTTATTTATTTATGCATACAAGAGCTGCCGTGTAGGCCAGAAGTGTGTATGAGGGGCAAGTGTGAGAGGATTCACCAGACACAGAGTGGGGAGCAGAACAGGAAGATTGACTGAAATATACTGCTGAGGGGAGCAGTGGGCAAGACTGGAGAGGTCTGCTGCACCATGTGGGAATCTCCCTGGCCTGAGATCGAACTCATGCTGCAGTGGCTAAAGATAGCTTCATAGTGCTGAGACTTAACCCCTTGTGCCACCAGAGAGGCTCTGATAGCTAAACTTTAGAAAAATGATAATGATAAGCCATGAGCATCAAAATTATTTTCTAAGGGGCCAAAGACAGCTTAGGAAAGTTTTAATGTTGAAAGAGATACCAAATGTTGCATAAAAAATATATTGAGAAATATACTGTGGTAGTAGAAAGAATAAAATATTTATGAACTTTGGATTCAGACATACCCGAGGTTTCTGTTCCAATTTTGATAGTGAGCTCCAAAGTTTCTCTGTTATTAAAAAATGGAGATAATAATAATATATACCATATGTGTATAAAGGAGCTACACACACATACTCATTTTTCCCATGAATATTATTAAATCTTTTTACTTTTCTTAGGAATTTCTTTCTCCCTTCTTCCTAGTCAGTCCACATCTTTCTGAGTCCATCCAAAATCTTATCTCCATTTAAGCTTTTCCTGTGTGACCTTAGTGACCTGATTTTTTTCATCTTAAAAAATACAAGAATTTAATTGACCTGGCCCCTTTCTGCTCTTCATTATGGTTCTGAGAATCATTATCAGACTCAACAATGATACTGCTCTTTGAAGCCCTGGTACTTGCATATATCACGCAATGAAGTACTATGATAGCCTACTTGCTGTTTTCATACAAATGTGGATGTTTTGAGGATAGTTTCTAAAACTTGAACAAATGTTACTCCATCTGCATTTATTACTGATAACAAAGTGGCATTTGAATATATAGAGGAATATTACTCTTGTTGGCTCAATTTTCAGTAGAAAATTGAATGGTGCTTAAAACCCAGTTTGGAGAACCTAACTCTCCTGTAAGTTAGAAGAAAATACAGCAATCCTAGGAGAGACTTGAGAGCCTGTAAGTGGTTAGGACAGTGTAAAGTGAAATAGAAAGAGCCTTGCCACTTAAGAGCAAGAATCTTAGATCATATTGATTAAGAAGCAAGAAGGGTGAAAACAGGATTTAGCATGGGAAATTGAATTATTTATAGTGATGGTACTTGGGAAACATCTGAATAAGTAATAGAGATTGTGTGGGATTGGATTAATACAGACTTCTGAGGCATTTGGAGGATTGAGGTGGGACTTGGGTTTGCACACGCATCATGCTTTAAGTTTAAATGATGTATTCATATTTTCATAGAGCATTTATTCTTCTCAAAGGGAAGATTTACTTTGGGTGTTGTCTGGTTAACTTTAAGGAGGCTTCTGTGTTAAATTATGCTGGAACTGGTTTTAAAGATGTAAATCCCATAAATCCACAGCAAGAAGTAACAAATTGAATTTCTAACAAATACAAGGAAGTTAAGAGAAAAATCCCATTTATAAAAGAATACCTAATGTTATATATTATATGTTATTATATAGAGAAATTCTACATCCAAGTGTCATTTTGGCATGTCGTTGGATCATTCTTACTGCCTATTCCCTCCTAGGTATTGCAAAACTAGGAGTCAGATTTCATGGATGCTGGTATCTTTTATAAAGACAAATTCTGTGCACTGCCTTTATAAATTACATGCCTAAATACCTAAATGGTTTCATTCAAAATTTTAATCAACAAATATCTATTATTTTATAAGCCATTGTAGCGACTCCAGAAAAAATACAACTAAGTCTTATTGTTGTTTGTTCTCTTCCCATCTTCAGATACGTAAAAAAATACCAACAAGAAATAATATTTGTGATGGGATCATGCAAACCAGCGTTTTTTATGTCTAGTGTAATAGTTCAGCAAGGGAGAAAATGATACTCTTCTGGAGGAATGTTGCACACAGAAGAAACAACTGAGTTTATATCCTAGTGATCTGGTATAGAGAGAACTTGACTATGTGGAGAAAAGAGAGTGCTATTTTATGCCAGGAAAAGTGGTGGTAATGTGAACTGTGAATTTGATAGGAAAGTTATTACCTCTAAAAATGCTCTTTTACTGCAAATTTTGAGGGTAACTAACACTAAGGTAGTAGTGATAGTTTTGAAAGTAAAAGAAATATTGCCAAAATAATTTTGAAAAAAAAAATTTTTTTAAGATTTTTTTTTTTTATTCATACATACAAGTTGGGGTACAGGCCAGAGGCGTGAGGCAGCGAGAGGGTTCACCAGAGACAGAGCGGGTAGCAGAACAGGCAGATCAGAAATACACTGCTGAGGGGAGCAGCAGGCGAGGCATGAGAGGTCTGCCGCGCCATGTGGGATTCTCCCCAGCCAGGCGTCAAACTCGCGTCGCCGCTGCCAACAGCTCCACAGTGCAGCGCTTAACCGCTGCGCCACTGGGGAGGCCCCAATTTTGAAATTTTGATGACCTGATTAAAGGGTTGATGAAGAGTGGAGTGAAAGAGAGTACTGAGATTACAAGTTTAGGTGATTTTTAAAATGATTCTGCCATTTGGAAGAAATTGGGAAGCTGGGAGAAAGAATCAGTTTAGAGATAAAACTGAATTTGATTATAGATGTGTTGAGTTTAAATGATCTATATTTGATTCGAGTGAAAAAATTATAAGGGAACTTCAGGAAACAGGACTAGAATGTTTGTGTCAGGACTGAAAATATAAGTATATGTAGAGTTGTGGGCATGGAAAAAATCTTAGAAATCATTTAATCCACCAATTTTATGATTTTGGCACTCCCATTTTGTGTCTCTGGATGACACTGTCCACTATAGAAATAGGTTTGTTATCTATTTTGAATGAGCATTGAAAGGATAAACCATTCTTTACAAAGCTGTTTTATTAGAGTGGAATTTTATCTATAGATGCAGCCACTTTACCAGATCTCTGATGGGACTAGCAATATATTGTCTACTTAATTTAGTAAGTCCTTTGCCAAAGGATGTGGAAATGAACAAATGAAACTTAAGATTCTGTACCAGACAAAAGAATATTTGATTGAAAGGAGACCCAATTTTAAGAAATAAGCATACTTTTAAATGATATAATGATTTTGAAACTTATTAGAGGAGAATTCATTAAAAAAAAATTGTATTTTGTTTTTCCTACTATGTTTTTCTTTTTGTCTAGCTCTTTATTTCATTATGATAAATTTTAGCACTATAAAAGTTTGAGTTACTCCATTTGAGCAGATTACTATTTAATTCCGAATACTTAAAATTAACATTTTTCTCTAGTGCGTTCATATTTGAGCTCCGTATTCTTTATGTAAATATTTATTTATGATATTATAAATACTTGCTCTCTGATAAAATTTAGGGTTATGATTGTTTTAATATAATAATAGAACATTGAAAAACCTCCCAAAATAGTCTGGGATATTGTTTAATTTAAAATCCGTGGCCTTTTCATCTAAGTAGAAATTAAGAAATTTGTAGTGTCTACTTTTGTTTTGAAGGATTAAGCTTTTACTAATCACACTGGGTAATTGTTGGGTAATTATTAAAATGACTGCGTGTAATCACTAAAATTCATATTATATATTATAACAGATTAGTTAAGGAAATTTGAGTGCTTGATATGCTTATTATTTGAATACACAGTACTGTTTTACATGTCTTGTGTTAAGAGGGACGTCACTATGGTGTATTTTATTGTTATAAGAGAGGAAAAAAGCAATCCAGAACAATAATCAGACCAAGGTAAAGCAGGTTGTTAAACACTTTAGAATTAGACTTTTTTCCCTTCTAGTGTGATACTTTGAAGGCAGCTGCTACAGATAAACTCTAGAGCCCCAGATGGTGGTTGCCTAATCCTCATGAGAATTCATGTCCTGGAAGCAGCTCTTATCTCTCCAGACCTGACATTGTCTGTGAGCTTTCGCTAAGGAGGGAATAATATAAACATGCTATGCATGAGTTTCACTTCTTGAATATGTCAAAGACACAGGAAGTTATAGTAAAGTATGACAACAGAGTTCACATTATTGAAAGTGTTGTTATTTGAAGCACTTGATGCTAACTTGTGATGAATGATGGAGTGTGGTTTGAGAGGAAAGGCACAGTGAACATTTTCGTGAAACAGAAATGCCTTTTCTTCCAGTATGGTGAATTCTGAGATCTAGAGTTGTCATTAAGTGTGCAGTACTCAAAAGAATCCACTGTTATGTGATTTGCTCTAATTTAACATTTTAAAGGAATTCATCCTGTAAATGATTGCTTTGGCTTTTATTTCCCTGTAGTCTCTTCAGATATTCAAAATAACAGTTCCACTATTCAGGATTTACTGTTTTGTTCAAAAAATTTTCAGGAATCTGTTCTGTGAAAACTGGGTCAGTGACAACTAGATGGTTTTCTCTCTAGTGTAGCAGCCAAATCTTCTGAAGTGGGTTGTAGCTACTACTCTAAGCAGTGTCTCATTGAATATGTGAGCAGGATTGTTTACATTGTCATCACAAGTAATCGTTGCCTCATCCATCAACTTGATATGATTCTGTGTAGGCAGTATGTGAATTTCCTCCCCACTTTCACCCCCTTTATAAAATTTGTAATCAAACGTAGAACTTTAACATACCTCATAATGGAGCCTTAGCCTGTCTTTCAAGTCTTACATCTCATTCCTCTAAATACTCTATTCTCCAGCTACCCTAGACCTAGTTTCAGAATCTGCTGTGTCCTTTTATGTTTTCAGGCTATTTTCCATTTAGTACAGCTTCCTGAAGAACCCTTCCTCAAAGGAACCTTTAGTCATCCTATGAGATGCCATACAAATCACATTTTTAGTGAATCTTCCCTGCAGGTTGAATCATTTCATTTCATAATTTTACAGTAAGAGTAATCATTCTATAATATAAATTTGATTGCCTAAAAAAACTTTTTTTCTTTTTTTTTTTAAATGGAATTCTCCCTGGCCGGGCGTCGAACTCGCGTTGCTGCTGCCGACAGCTCCACAGTGCAGCGCTCAACCGCTGCGCCACCAGGGAGGCCCCTGATTGCCTCAAAAATTTTAACTGTAATTGCATTCATACCAAACAGTATCTCAGCCTAGTGGTCTTTCTCCTTTTGTTTCACATTTTAGTCAACCTTGTCTTCTCTTTATTCTTGGCTACAACTTTGCCGCAGGATGACTAGCTGTTGTTTCTTCCCCTGAGCCTACTTTAAACCCCTTCTTTGCAGTGGAGTGTCCCTGTGTCTATTTTAGTCTTCCTCATTTTTAAATATCTATCCAAAGAGTGTCTTCTCCATGAGGCCCCCACATTCCAAGTTAGAAGTACAGCACTTTGTTCTCTCCCAGCACTACTGACCCACACGTGGATTCTGTTAGAACCTGCTGTGCTAGACTGTGATAGATTCTGTTCAGTACAAAACTAGTCAGAAAAGAAAAATCCCGATCCTTAAAGAGTTGATAATTTAGAAGAGATAGCTATAGTAAAGGTACAAAATGTTGAGTGCCATAAGCAAATATTCAGTTGAAGAAGAGATTAATTCCAACTGGGATACTCCAAAAAGGCATATTTTAAATAATTTGTTTGTCGCCTCATCTGTTCAATTGGGAGTTCCCGATGGTAAAGCTACCTCTCTCAAGCTTTGCATACTCCTACAGTGTCTAGCACAGTATTTTCGGGAGAAAGGAGGAGAGGAAATAAACTTGAAATATTAATCAGAAAGAATTGAATAAAACCTGACTTTGGGTTATTAAGTAGGATGGGCGATAAGGTGAAAGAAGAGGCAGCAAAGACCTGTGTTCAGTAAAGTTTCTTACATTGAATTAATAGATGATTGTCCCTTGTTAATGTTTATATTTTCCTTA
This sequence comes from Scalopus aquaticus, assembly GCA_004024925.1. Taxonomy (NCBI): domain Eukaryota; kingdom Metazoa; phylum Chordata; class Mammalia; order Eulipotyphla; family Talpidae; genus Scalopus; species Scalopus aquaticus. The sequence goes on from PVIJ01019121.1 coordinate 10,369, forward strand.
CTTTATAAAATTTTTTGCCTGTGTACTAGAGTTGTTTAAAAATTCTGCTTACCACCTGTATCCTTTAGCTGTCTACTCTTGAGCTCATTTTCTATTGCTTCCTGTTTCTGTCACATTTGCCTCACTCCCCCTCCCACATGTATTCTCTTTTTGGGGTTCTGTTTCCTGCAGTACATTAAAAGGCCAATGAAAACATGCCCCAGATGGTGCTGTTCTTTATCATGATCTCTCGCCACTTTGTGTTCCTATTTAAAAGAACAAACAAAAAGCAAAACAAAAAGGCACATGCTGCTGGTCTGTAACCCAGCTGGCTCTGATTTCCCTTATTCTTGTCATTGCTGTTCTCTCTCAATTTTGGTTCCTGCTCTGCTTCTTTTTTGTACCTCTGCTCCCATTTCTGCTCTCTTGTCTATATGCAACCATTATGAAATTCTTCATATTCTTTCTCTAACTGGATTGTATGTTCTATTCTTGCTTTCCATTCTTAATCATGTTTTCCTAAATTTCTTTTCTATTCATATTTTTCTTATTTTCTTCATTTTCACTTCTGCTTTTATTGTCCTTAACTCTATTCCTTTTCCCAGTTTTTACTGCATATCATTTAAAAAAAAAATCAAACCATGTAACTTCCTAACTGTATCTTGGCCTCATTTTATACTTCATTCCATATTCCCTGTTGCTTTAATTTGAGCTGACTCTATGCTTCCCCTCCATATATTACTTTTTGTTCCTTTTCCCACAATAAATCTTAAAGAGCAATAAGCCCAGCTTTCTCTGTCATTTCCATTCCCCAGCCTTTTGCTCCCTCATTCCATTATTCTTCCAGTGATTTTGTGCGGTTGTGTATGTGTTTATCATGGTTCTATCCCAGTGAGGAAGGAGTGACTGATGTGCAGCTGCAGTGCTAAGTCCTGCAATTCTGGCTCCTTGCCTCTGGGCGCCCCAGTGCTGCGGATAGAATCGGGAGCCAAATCAGAAGATCAAGAGTCAAATGAGAAATTGGAGGGCATTTGTAGCTGTTTTTGTAAATTACTTTGTGGAAAATAAAAGTGGAAATATAATTAAGGGACAAGAAGGTAGAAGAAAGTGGGCCCAAAATAGACCACTGAGAAGTTTTCTTCTCAGGTATGTATCTTTCCTTTCATTCCCCCATCAAGTTTTGTTCATTAGAAATATATGAACTTTTAAAAATGCAAATGTTCTGTAATGTTAAGTCTCCTTTAGACCTTGATGTGAATTACTCTTAATCAGATTGTGAATAGAGACTGAATTTTATTTGAGTGCTAGGAAAGGCCATTGGAAAGAGGACAAGTTCCAGTGGGTATTAGAAAGAACTGAGGGGGACAGATTGCATTCTTTTGTAACTTTCATCTTGAATTCGTTGTTATTTTTTAACTGAAGGAAGTATTTGTGATTATTTCATTTCTTTATTTTATAGGTGGAAAAAGTGGTCCAGAGAGGTTAACTTGTTTAGGTCTTCTAGCTTGTTAGTGGTAGAAAAGGGGAAATTCTCTCCATTGATTTCCTTATACCATCATATCATTGTCATACCACAGTGATTTCCTACCCATTCCTTGACTTGAAGTAGGAAGAACAGATCTAAGGGAAAAAGGGACTAAAGGTAATATGCGTGTGTGCCCTTCCACTCCCTCCTTCCTTTCTCCCTTTACTGTCAGCATCTTATAATATTCTGGACTTTCTCATTTGGAGCACAGATTCTACTTAACTGGCTAAGGGTTTGTGTTTATTGCCAATAGAAGAAAACAAATTAGACCTTTATTAGAAGAAAAAGCTTATTGGTACATTTAAAAGTCTTTCTCTGCTGTTTTGTTCATCAAAAACATAACTTCTGAGATAACAAGATCCCTTTTGTCTAGAAAATCTGTATGAGTGGGAGGGAAGCCAAACTGGAGAATCAAGTGGTTCAGCATTACTTGAAAAAGTTGAATATGTTTAAATCAGCAGTCCCAATGATATGCATCATAGGGCACTTTAAGATTTGGCAGATATCATTGCAGAGGCACTAGCAAATTACCATGCACAGGATGTGAAAAGGGCAGAGTAATGGTAGTGCTTCTAAGCCACCACTTTTGTTAGTCTAGTGCTCTTCACCACCTCCCCCCATAGCTATAGAAACAAAGAAGCTATACAAAACGCACATTATTTGCATTGCATTGGCCCTTGAAAACACCATTTACCCGGCCATACCCCATTTTCATTTGTCATTTTCCCTACTTACACATTCTAAATATAAATCCAGTATGGGTTTTGAGAACTGGCATGCTATCTATGGAAAATAGAGTAGAAATAGGACTTCCATTCACAAGTGTTTCTAGGATTTCAGTTTTCGAGTACTTTTAACATCTTGCCACATTTGATCTTCCAGCCAACCCAGAATGTTTCTGGTGTAATGTGAAAAATAAAGGTTTGCATTCATTGGATTCACTTTGTATTATTAATCCTTCTTTACTTGTTTGTTTATATTATGTTTTTGGCCTGCTTCCACAAAAATATTTGAAATAGATTGAGATAGGATGCATCTACACTAGGACTGTTAAATACAAAATCATACAATAAAAGGCCAGAAAAATTTCCCCCTTCTAGGAGCCCAATGTGAAATGATTACTGTACTTAAACAATTAAATCTAACTTTCAGCTTTGCAGCCAAAGTAAAGGGAAGTATAATGCCTTGTGGTATTTTTTCATTTGTTTAGTCAAAAAGAACCACATTACTCTTATCTATTTCATGGTTATTTTTGTACGCACTACATTATGTCTGTAAACTCCTTTAGGATGCATATGAATCTAAGTTTCTACCCATGATGGTGTTAGTATGAATGGACAAATAGTTTGCTATTTTTGAAAAAAAGTTACTTTTGAAAAAATAACTTCTCTTGGCTTTGAAATCTAAGAGAAAATTTGTTGTTTAAACTTTTATGAAAGAAACATTGAGTACTGTAAATGATATGCAACTGTTTCAGTAAAGATTGTATACAATATGTAAAGCAGTTCTTTGTGCAACCATTGCTTTTATTGAATCCCCTTCCTACCTCACCCCTCCAACTCCCAACACGGGATGATTGGGAAAGGCAGGGTTAGGTATCTTGAACAAATCATCAGATTCTGAATCACTTGGACCCAAGTCCAGTCCCAGATTGACTGCTTTGGGTTCTTTGACCTTGCACAAGCTATATAATGACCTTGCTGAGTTTCAGTTTTCTTATTCGTAAAATAAGGCTAATAATATTTTTGTCAAAGGGATTTTAGTTTGATTAATGAAGTAATGCACCTAGGTAGCTGCTCAAAGTTAGTTTCTTTTTAGAGAAAAATAATATTCTGGGCTGACACATGGGTTTGTTCAGCCAGATAGTTCTATTTTATCCCTTCCTTTTCTTTAGTACTTTATGCTGTAGTGTTCCTACGTAATACATGTATTTTCACCATAAAACCCATAATAAAATCTTTCAGTTTTTACGTTAAATAGTTGTGTGTGTGTTTTTTAATTTAGGAAAAAAAGAAACATTACTAATTTATGTATTTGCTTTTGGTTGCTTCCTGAAAATCTGAAGAATCCACATACTGTCATTTCCTAAGCATGACAAACTTCTTTTTTTAATTATTCTTAAAGTGCAGATGCACTTGTGATAAATTCTCTCAGTTTTCATTTATCTGAAAAGGTCTCTGTCTTGCCTTAATTCATTTTTTGGGATATGTTTATAGATTTACATACTGTAAAATTCACTCTCTTTAGGTAAACAGCTTGATGGGTTTTGACAAATATGCGTAGTTTATAACCATTGCAACAATTAAGATGATGAAAATTCTATCACCCCAGAATAAACATTTGTGTCACTTTATAGTCAGTCCTCTTCCTGAATCCCTGTCCCCTGGAAGCCACCAGCCTGGTTTCTGTACTGATAGTTTTGCCTTTTGCAGAATCTAATGTAGAGAATTAGACATGTCACCTTCAATGTCTGACTTGTTTTATTTAGCAGAATGCTTTTGAAATTCAGCCAACAATGTTGTTCAACCCAATGTTGTTGGGTGTTATTGCTGAGTAGAATCCCATTGTTTGGATGCACGATAGTTTATCCACTCAACAATGATGGACATTTGGGTTTTTTACAACCAAATGAGTTGTTTGCAAATGGCTATTATAAAGTTGCTTTAAGAATATGTGTACCGGGGCCTCCCTGGTGACTCAAGGGGTCAAGTCTCAGCACTATGAAGCTATCCACAGTCACTGCAGCGCAAGTTTGGTCCCTAGCCCGGGACCTAACCCACGTGGTGCATCAGACCTCTCCTTTCTCACCCACTGCTCCCTTGAAGTGTATTTCAGTCAGTCTGCCTTTTCTGCTCCCCACTCTGTCTCTGGTGAATCCTCTCATTCCCCTGCACCGCTAGCCTACACCCCAACTCTTGTATAGATAAATTAAGTAAATCTTAAAAAAAAAAGAATATGTGTACAGGGGTTTAAGTGACACGTTTTTATTTTCATGGATGAAAACCTAGGAGTGTATTTACTTGTTCATATGGTAAGTATATATATAACTTTATTAAATGTTGCCATGCTTTTCCAAGCTGTTCTGCCCTTGTGCATTCACAGAGAAGGTAATGAGAGCTGCAGTTGCTTTGTAGTAGCCTTGTCAGTAGTTGGTATCAGCATTAAAAAATTTTTTTAGCACTCGTTATCGGTGTGTAGTGATATCTCATGGTGATTTTAATTTGCATTTTTCAAGTGATTATTGATATTGAAGTTATTTAGTCTGTGTATTTAATATGCATGTATATTTTTCTGTGAACTCTGTTCAAATCTTTTATCCATCTTTAGATTGGGTTGCTTTGTCATCTTAGTGTTGTAGTTATTAAGAGACCTGGATACAAGGACTTAATAAGATTATTTTTTGCCTATTTGATCACAATCGATGGCTTATCTTATTATGTAACAGTATCTTTCATAGGGCAAACATTTTTATATTTTGATAACTTATCATTTTTTTCTTTTATGACATGTTTCTGTGTTCCATGTTAAAAAAATTGCCTAACTGAAGATCATAAAGGTTTTCTTCTAGAGGTTTATCTTTCTCAGTTTTACATTTAGCTTTATGATTTATTTTGATTTAATTCTTGTATATACTTTGAAGAAAATGTTGAGGTTGACTTATTTGCATGTCTTTATTCACTTATTCAAGGGCTGTTTTTAAAGAGGACAGTCCATACACCATTGAATTACCTTGGCATAGTCATCAAAATCCAATGGTCATATAATTTGGGGTCTATTGCTATACTGTATTAAATTGACCTCCATGCCTTGGGATAACCCATTTTCACATCATATTGATCTTTATGACTATACTAAGTCTTGAAATTATGGGGGGAAATTCTTCCAATTTTGTTCTAATACTGTATATTTTCTTTCCATGTTAACTAAATAAAACAAGCTGGGATTTTAATTTAGTTTTTGTTGTTTAGTTTAATTTAGTTTTAGTTTGTTTAGTTTTTGTTTAGTTTTTTTAGTTAAATTGTCTTTAATTTTGTCTAATTTTTTAAGACTTTCCTTAAGTTTCTTTTTTGATACTTTTGTAAGTAGTACTTTTAATTTACCTTTTTTGGTAGACCTGGAATTTTGTTTAATTTCCTTTTATCCTGAAACTTTGCTCAACTCTGTTCCAGTACCTTTTTTGTAGTTTCTTTAGGAGTTTTTGATATCATTTGTCATATTGTATGCAAATAAAAAGTTTTACTTCTTCCTTTTCTGTTTGAATGTCATTTTTTTTTAACATTTATTTATTTATACATACAACCTGGGGTACAGGCCAGAGGTGTGGGGCGGCAAGAGGGTTCACCAGAGACAGTGTGGGGAGCAGAACAGGCAGATCAGAAATACACTGCTGAGGGGAGCAGCGGGCGAGGCAGGAGAGGTCTGCTGCACCATGTGGGATTCTCCCCAGCTGGGTGTCGAACTCGCACTGTACGCTGCTGACAGCTCCACAGTGCAGCGCTCAACCCACTGCGCCACCAGGGAGGCCCTGAATGTCATTTCTTTTCTCATTTTGTTTTATTATACTGGTCAGGACCTGCAGAAAATGTTGATTGGAAGTGGTGAGAAACTTAGATTCTTGGTTGTTGTTTTTTTTAAATGAGAAAAAGCCATATAGAGGTCTAAGCATAACATGAAAATCTTCTGTATACATCATACAGCCCACCATGACTGAGTAACACACTCACTTGGCGTTAGACACTATCTTAAATAGCTTAAATAAGACTAGAGAGGTTAGAGTAAAAAAAAAAATTCAGTTTCTTCTTTTCTTCCTATATCAGAGTGAAAGAATTGTCTTTTATCAATACTTATGGAATTAGCGGTAGGGATTTTTGTATGTGCCCTTTATCAAGTTGAGGTAACTACTTTCTAATCTTAGTTTGTTTTTATTAGGAGTGACTGTTGAAATTTTTAAATAGTTTCACTGTGTAGGCTGAGATGATACGTGGTTTTCTTTTTAAAGGTTTTGTAAACATCATTTAGATCATGGTTAAAATGGTGAAATGCAGTGACTGAGCCAGCCTTGACTTCCTGTAAAATCAATTCCATTTGTAATGTGTTATCCACGTACTGTATTTCTAGAAAGTTTTCTTAAGTATTTCAAAAAGATTTTCTACATCTATGTTCATGAGAGATACTGACTATGCTTTCTCTGATACCCACTGTGAGGAACTGGTAGGGCTCCTGGCGATAAAACTCATAATGGTGTAGGTAACTTCCTTATGTCTCAGTGTCCCTGGAATTTTTAGTTTAAGACTTGTCCAGACTGAGTCTCCAGCAGTTTTTCATTTACAGTTTCGAATTCCTGTATCTCTGTATTGCTTCTACAGATGTTTCTAGGTCAGTAAGTTGTTATTCTCTGTAACTATTTGTCTCAGGGGTAGTGGTTTGCTTTTCACTTCTTTGTTGGGTCTAAGAAGAGTTGTTTTTGGTTGGTTCAGGTTTTACTTGTGGGGATGGAGTGGATGACTTTTAGAAGTCATCCTTGTAGGTTTAGAAAACTGCAAGTATATTTTGATATACCTTAGATTTAGTGATAATAGCTGCTTTAGGACCCTTATCTACAAATTCTGACATCTTGGTCATCCAGGATCAGGCTGTATTCATTTCCCTTTCTATTGAGGTTAGATAACAATTTCTGTTTCTTCATCTATCTAGTAACTTGGGGCTGTTTTGTTAGACATTGTGAATGAAACAATGTAGAGACCTTGAATTCTGTTATGTTTCTCTGAAGAGTATTGTTTTGTATTTTTTTTCTAATTTCGCAGAACTGACAGCTATCTTGACTATATTTAAACTGCACACTTTACCTTTTTTCTTTTATACTTTTTAAAAATTAAGGTAACTTTGGTTTATAAGACTGTAAATGATTCATAAATATAGGATCCTACCTGTTCAGGTGTATGTTACCACAACACACCCACCACCGAGGCACCCAAAGACCCCACCATAATCCATTGTGAACCCTCCTTCCTTGGCTCTCCCTACCCCCACCTCAGTTTTACAGTCAGACTTTTAGGATTTGTTTGATTTTTCATTGTCTGACTTTGTTTTGTTTCTCTGTATTACACATTTGAGCGGAACCATTTGGTAGTTGTCTTTGACCTTATAGTTGGCCATAAGTGGTATCTCTCCAGTCCCTTTTGCCTTAGTTGGACTGTTTGGAGCATGTTCCATATATACATAGTTCAGCATCAGTCATATATTTGGGCAGACTTTACTCATAATAAAGTCTTTCTGACTCTAGTTTCCAGATTTCCTCTCCTACTTTCTAGTTATTGCAGTAACCCCAATTTCTGACCTCTTGGTTCTTTAACCAATAAGGCTGCAGTTTTCTATAAAAATTGTAGCTATTCTCCCTTCTTCCATCTGTACCACCAGCACATTGATTTGGGGTAGCATCAGGTGAGGAAAATTGAAGACTAATCCAGTGCTGTTTTTCTCCTTCCATTTTATGTCTCCTTTTGATTGTTCTCTAGTGCCTTCATATACAGTCAAGCCTTATTAGTCATGACTCCATATTTGGGATTTTACCTTCTTGTTACATTTTATTTATAATATAAATCAATATTGGAAACACTTTTAAGATATGCAGAGGAGCAAAAAATTGAGTCTAATATACAGGCTCCCAGTTTAAGTCAAGCAGAAAACACTATGCCTTTTTGCTTCAGGCTTCATAGAGTGGTGACCAGAGAATGGAGATGGTGGGGGCATAGAAGCCCCAGCTTTGGGACTAGAGAGATAGAATTTGAAATCCAATTCTGATACTTGTTAATGGAACACTTCAGTCAAGATACATAACATAACACCTCTGAGTCTAGTTTTGTTTTTGTAGAAGAAAATAGAATCTACTAAGATGAGTTGTTTTTAGGACCTAAGTTTAAAATTAGTGAAATATGTAATCATATATGTGTGCACATATCCCCTAGAAGCAGTGGCTTTATATTCACTAATTCAGTGTTTGTGGCATGACAAGTCTTGAGTGTAGTTATTTTTAATATTTTGTACAGAGTTTACAATTGTTTTCTAGAAGATAATTGGTCTTTTATGAGCAAACACCATTATTATCAGAAGCAGAACTCTCCTCTTTTTTCAGCTTTTTAGTTATAAAATATTCTATAAATGTGTAAGGAAAACAAGAAAATAAATGTCACTTTTGCTATCACTGTCTGGCGGTAACTACAGTTAACATTTTGGTGTTGGAAATTCTGTTCTTTCACCTCTGCAGTATGAGTTTAAGTGTGTTTATTTATTTGATGATTTTTTTTTTTAATTTCAGGCATTTTATTTTACATCTCCCATTCTCTGTTCCTAGATCTGTAAAGTGGTAATAATGAAATTAATGTTGTGGGATTTGGGGAGTATATCTATGTTAGGCACTTAGGACTATGTATGGAACCTAGTGAATATATATAAAACTATTGAGAATTATGTATTTTTATAAAAGAGATACCGCACTGTAATTGTGCCATTTTTAATTGCGTTTGCTGAGCATAATCGTATCTGTTAGATTTTATAGTAGCTTCAAAACAAATGAAGTATTTTCGGCTTTTGGGACCTATGTTAAGTGTTCCTTAAGGAGGAACTTTTTCTTAGTTTTCCTTTTATTGTGTGAAATTTTTGTTCATCTTGAGAGACTCCATTTCATTTTTTTATAACTGTTAGTATATTCTTCTGTAGGTTTTGTTTTCCCTTCTTATTTTTAACTTCTAGTTTTCTGTCTACAGAGAAACTGTATAATTGAATTTGTTCAGGTAATATCAAAAATAAAAGTATACATTAAATATGTGACTGTAAGCACCAGTATATGCTTTTTTAAAATCGCGTTTTAAAGTTAGGAGCCAGAATTATTATTTTAATTAGAAGAGTATAATATGGGATTTGTTCCCTCAAACTTTCATGGGAGTAGATTATGCCAGCAAGATTAAAAAAAACAACAACAAAAACTCCTGTTTAGAATTTTCATTGAGTAGGATAATATTTTCCTTCAAGGATGTGAACAGCATGTCTTTGGGAAAAAAAATGTATATATCTGTGTGTGTGTGCATTTTAAAAATATATTTTCCTGTGTTTGTATGTGCATCATTCTACCTGTTTCTTTGGTTGAGATTTAATGTATGGTTTAAAATTTTTGGTAAGTAAACTCTTAGATCTGACTTGTATTTCTGTGTCAGTGTTGTTCACATTTTTTTTAGAGGTGATTTGAAGCTCCTGATTTCTCCATTGTACATGATCTACTAGCCCTTTATTACTTCCAACTTTAATAAGCATGGATGCTTCTTGGGAGAAAAGAAGGTTAAGAACAGAATAGAAGTGACAATATGGAATGAGACAGAGTGGAAATAGAAAAAAGAATGAGGGAATAAGTAAAGGTGAAACAGATCATATTTATTGATGCGTAGGATTGGAAGGCTCCTTAGATATCCTGAATTTGTCTTTGCTGCTTACATCCACATGCATTTCATCAGCATATTCTGTCAGCTTCAACCTCTGAGACATATGTAAAATCAGAATCTGGTACTTTTTACCCATCAACTCTATTACTATTACCTTGGTCTAAACCACCAAAATCATACCTGAACTATTAGAGTAGTTTCCAAAAGTGTTCTTCCTCTACTTTTCTCTACCCAGCAGCTGGAGTGATTCTTTTAAATATATATTAAATTATGTAATTCCTTCACACAGAACTCCTCACTGATACTTCATTTCCCTTGGAATACCACCACTGTCTGTTCCATGGTATGAAAGATTGTGTGTGATCTGGTTCTCTGTTAACACTCTGATCTTATCTCCTATCACTGGCACCTGTTATTACTGTGCCTCAGTGACACAACCACTATTTCTTGAAAGTACCAAGTATATTCCCACCTTAGGACTTTCACATTTATTATGCCCTGTCCTAGCTATGCTTTTTCCTCCATATTTTCATAGCTATCTCTCCCTCACTCATCTGCTCAAGTGTCATTAGAGATGGATTTATGTGAGTCCTATAATATAATCATATCTCTCCTACCCTGTCATTCTCTGTCCCCCTTTCCCTATTTTGTTTTTCCTGATGAAATATATTGCTACCTTATGTGTTTTATATGAAGGTATTTATATGCATGTGTGTGTTTAGTGGTTTACCCCACCCACTAAAACATAAACTGTTTGGTTCATTGCTGTATCCCCAGGGCCAGAAACTGTACCTGTCTAGACACCCAATAACTGTTTCTTGAATGTGTGATTCCATAGACTGGATGGGAAAGGACAAGAAGCAGTTGTATTCATAAGAAAAACTCTGTGGAGCTGTGGGAAGTGGTTAGGTGGGAATATACTCAGGAGAGAAGGTATTAGAGTGAACATGTTGGTGCTGAGGATTGTTTTGTTGGCTGACTACTTGGAAGATAGTGATACTTGAAGTCAGAAGGCTTTTCTGGAGTATGAATCTCTTCTTTTAACCACAAAGGACACCTTTTTCTGTTTGCCCATTTGACCCCATGCTGTATCATAGCTTTCCTTTCCTTTTTTGTTTGTCTTTTTTTTTTTTTTTTTTTTTTTTTTTTTTTTTTTTTTTTTTTTTTTTTTTTTTTTTTTTTTTTTTTTTTTTTGCCTTACAGCATGAGAAAGCTTTACCCTTTCCTGGCTCACTGGTTTATTATTGTGGCCAATTTCCAGTCCTTTCCTGCCAGCTTGATTGTCTTCCCCCTAGTGGCTGGCCCTCATCTTCCTGACTTTTTTGTCAGGGAGGCCATTTTATATGTGCACTTTATCACTGAATGCTGAGAGAGTACTTGTCAAACTGACAGATGGGGTGACTACTGGTTGCCACTTGACATGGAGAACGACACCTAAAAGTCTGCATTTGCAGCCGTGAGCCTTCAAGAGACTCAATGTAAGAAGAGACTAGTTTTTCAAGTTGAAATAACCATACTATGGACAATTCATGTTTCTGGTATTAAAATAAGCCCTTTCTATAAATTTCCACATCTCCCTTATACTACCCATGCTAGTTTTATATTAGTAGGTATTTTTATAGGATAAATAAAGAGACTGGAAGGAAAACTAAGATTTTTTTTTTTTACTCTAAGTCCTAAAATGATTATTTAAGGATCATTCTAACTCCTAAAATGATCATTTAAGTACCTACCCAACCCTACCTTTTTTGTTTCTCAGCTCCCACTCATATTTCCTTTATCTAGACTACCACTGGTTTTCAAAGAGTTCTTCACAGCTTGTCAGAGATCCTCGGAGGAAGAAGTGAAGGTCAAGTTGGAAAGATCCTGTCTCCCTTTTTGACTAGAAGGCTTTCATTTCTTTTGCATTTTTGACTTGGGATATGCAGCTAAAGGAATGTTTGAAAGTTACTCTGTCTCATCCTGTAATTATTCTATAGATCGGATGTCTCTGTCTCTCCTCTCACATACACTCCCTCAAAGCCCTGTCCTTCTACTTTCTTGTGGCCTTCCTTTTTTTCTATAATTTCCTCTATCTGAAATGCTAATGTCTTCAGTTGATCATTCATACTATGAGTTTTGCTGGTTAGTTGGAGCAATATGACACTCTTAAACATTTTATTTCTAAAGAACTTGTTATTAAAGAATAACACATTTGTTTTTTAACTTACGGCATTGTATGTCCGGTAGACAAAGAGAAAGAGATAATTCTGAAAGTTAGAACTACTAAATCTTGAGTTTAGGCCAGAATTTTCTCAGTGAATGTGGACTCCTAAAATGTTGATGTTATAGTGCAAGTGTGATTTGGCATACATATGGTGGTTTTACGTGTAGATTTCATTGTTGTTTTAATAATGCATGCTGTGTATGAAGCCAAGACAGATTACATTTTGTCTTTGTAAATTTTTTTCTGGTTTATTCTAAATTTCCCTGAGCAGGGTTTTTGTTGTTGATTCCGGTTTTTTGTTTTTAACCAAATGCTTCTGTGTAATCCTACTCCTTGTTCCTTATTTCCTTGATGAAATGGCAACTGAGAACTTCCTTTTGTATTATAATACAGATTTAAAAATATTTACTATTTTTCTTTTGTTAGTTATGAGATAATGAGTTCTCTAAAGGTTCTTTGACTCACCTAGAGGTATTAACAGGTAAGAGATGTATTTCATAAGGAGAGTTCTTTCATATCCATATACTTCAGCTTCAGTTTTTGTCTTTGAAATATGTTAATGATGTGATATTATTTTATAGTTAATCTTTTTCACTATAGAATATTAATATGTAATTGTTGACTAGCAAGCTTTAAAGTATAGTTGTTTCCAGTGTAAAGCATCAGAATCCTTTGTTTCAGAAAACCTTGTAGCTAAAGCAGTGGTTCTCAACTGGGTATGTCGTGACTTTTCCAACAACACGGTGCATGATACTCTATAGCTCAGAGCTTATTGAACTATTCTCTTATCTAGTCAGTTGTTTTCAGGATTGTTTTTTTAACCACTTTAACTAATAATTCAAGCACATGTGTACTTTTATGATGATTTTTTATTCATGAAATTGATTTAGTAATGTGTAGTGCTAAAAAAGAATAATGAGGATAATCACCAATTATTTATTTGACTTTGAACCCGTTTTCAAATTTGTACTTGAGTAATATTTAGTTTTAAACTGTGTGATGACTTTAAACCACAAAGACATGCTATCACACCATTTTGAAGATAAATGCCATTACTCTTCTGTTGGCCTGACCAGTGCCTTTGCCGTGCATAAAGGGAGGTAAGCAACACTTTTAGTTATTATTTTAAGACATACTGGTTAAAACACCCGAAGCAGATTGTTTAAGGCAAAGAAAAAGTTTTTGTTAATTTTGGTGTTGGTAAAAGAATCATGGAAAGTTTTAACAAACTGACAAATTTAGAATGTGCTTTTGTTGTTGGAAGTAGGTTTGTTTACCTGATGACAGTACAACTGTAGAGACCAAGTAAATATTTTGAATCATTGATCTGCAAGGCAAAATGGTATAAGAATAGGATGGATGCATGGATTTTAGCCCTAATGATGTTGATGACCAATTATACAAATATGCCAAGTTTTTAACCTTCTGAGATCTTTCTTTTCCCTATGGGAAACTTGATTGTTTCTGTTTTTCAGTTCTAAATATCCTGATTTATTATCTTCTATATTCTTTTAAAGATGTATGTAAGTGTACATTTTTTTAAATAACATTCTATCTTAGACTTCTTCCCTGACTCAGTGCAGAGTCAGTTGTCAGCATTGCCAAGCCAGTTGGGAGATAGACATGATGAAGACTTTTACGTAAAATTACTTTCTGAGGTTTTTAGGTCTTTTTTTTTTTTATTTTTTTATTTTTTATTTATACATACAAGCTGGGGTACAGGCCAGAGGCGTGGGGCGGCGAGAGGGTTCACCAGAGACAGAGCGGGTAGCAGAACAGGCAGATCAGAAATATACTGCTGAGGGGAGCAGCAGGCAAGGCAGGAGAGGTCTGCCACGCCATGTGGGATTCTCCCTGGCCGGGCGTCGAACTCGCGTCGCTGCTG
>PVIJ01019122.1:0-24355 GCA_004024925.1 Scalopus aquaticus
AAGCTGGGGTACAGGCCAGAGGCGCGGGGCAGCGAGAGGGTTCACCAGAGACAGAGTGGGTAGCAGAACAGGCAGATCAGAAATACACTGCTGAGGGGAGCAGCGGGCAAGGCAGGAGAGGTCTGCCACGCCATGTGGGATTCTCCCTGGCCGGGCGTCGAACTTGCGTTGCCGCTGCCGACAGCTCCACAGCGCAGGGCTTAACCGCTGCGCCACCGGGGAGGCCCCAGCTTTGGACTTGTTAAGCAATCCTTCAGCTCTTTCTTTTAGCTTAAGCATTGTGACAGTCTGTGTTTTTATGCTATCCCTTGTGGTTCCTCTAAACCCTGGTCACATATTTATAATTAGTCCCTTTGTAAATTGACTTCTTTATCCTCATTTGGATGTCATCTGTTTCCTACTGGGGTCTTAACAGACAGGTTGCAAATGGACAGTACCTTCATTTCAGGGACAGTAGACTTCAGTCACAGGGGGTGAATCACAATTGGTTCAAACCATTCTTTTGATCTCAAACTTTGTTGTTAATAACTGGTGTAGGTCCTGAATTCTAGAGTGTCTAATAAATTTAAGGAGTTGGTTGATAAGACTTCTATTATTAAACATAAAGACAGGGCTTTTTGATATAAAAAAAAATGTTCCAGCCAATTCTCTCTTCCTACATATACTGGTTTGAGTACTTGATGACTGGCACTTCAACAGCCACTTTGATACCAAGCAGAGACAAAAAAAAAAAAAAAAAAAAAACCGAAGCAAACGAAAGGAAAAAAAACAAAAACCTATCATGCTGTCCACTGTCATGATCATATAGACATACAGACAGAAAGACAAATGGATGGATGGAAAAGGGAGGGAGGAAGGTAGGGAAGGATGGAGGGAGGGGAGGAAAGAAAGAGAGACAGGAGTCAGGGCATAAAAGAAATAGAGATTGATTAAAAAAAAATCCCCTACTGCCACCACTTCCTGCTCCATCTCCTGTGCTTTTCATCAGCTCTGACAATGAATAGTATTCGTCCTTGGACACACTTTTGTTCTTTCAGGCCCCATCCTACAACTTTGAATCTGTCCACATCCACAGGGATGATCTCATTTTTCTTTACAAAACAGATTTCACACAGGAAAGTTAGTCTGACACTTTATTTGGATAAAAAGCAATGCCTCATTTACATTTTTTGGTACTCTGTGTTTATTTCAAAATTTAGTTTATATCTTAATCGACTTTGAAGAATCAGTTTCTCTCCTGGAAAGAGATTAAATAATTCATGTTTACTCCCATTGGGAGTAAGGACAGTGTCAAACAAAGGGATTTGAGACAGATGACATTTAGAGTTTTCACTGGACTCATTAGACACATCTGCCAAGATTCTCAGAGCAATGTCTTTCTTGAGTATAGTTCCAGCAGAGAGAAGCCATGTGAGACAAATCAGAAAATTCAATGCTATCTAAGAGGCTGTTTTCTGATGTCTAAGGATCTAGTAGCTTTGTTTATTTTCCTGGAGACCAGGTCGTCTAATTTCCTTGAGATATACGTTAAAAAGTTTTGATGTCTTGGGCCTCTCTGGTGGTGCAAGGAGTTAAGTCTCAGCACTATGAAGCTATCAGTAGCCACTGCAGCATGAGTTTGATCCCCAGGTATGGAGCTAACCCACATGGCGGAGCAGACCTCTCCTGTCTCACCCATTGCTCCCCTCAGCAGTGTATTTCAGTCAATCCACCTGTTCTACTCCCCACTCTGCCTTTGCTGAATCCTCTCACCCCACCCCCATCTCTGGCCTACACCCCAGCTCTTGTATGCATACATATATAAATCTTTAAAAAAACAAAGTTGGGTTTTTTTAAAGGTTTATTTATTTTTTTATTTATACATACAAGCTGGGGTACAGGCCAGAGGTGTGGGGTGGCAAAAAGGTTCACCAGAGACAGAGCAGGGAGCAGAACAGGCAGATCAGAAATACACTGCTGAGGGGAGCAGCGGGCAAGGCAGGAGTAGGTCTGCCATGCCATGTGGGATTCTCCCGGGCCGGGCGTCAAACTCGAGTCGCTGCTGCCGAGAGCTCCACAGCGCAGCGCTCAACCGCTGCGCCACTGGGGAGGCCCTAAAAAAACAAAGTATTGATGT
Organism: Scalopus aquaticus; assembly: GCA_004024925.1. Taxonomy (NCBI): domain Eukaryota; kingdom Metazoa; phylum Chordata; class Mammalia; order Eulipotyphla; family Talpidae; genus Scalopus; species Scalopus aquaticus. Next base: position 2,117 of record PVIJ01019122.1, read on the forward strand.
CTTGGTGACAACATCTGATTCACTCACAATAATATTTTTCAAAAACATGATTCTACTCTATTTTCAAAGTATTGTTCATAGATTTTGTTAAAAGTGGTGAGCACATATCTTTAGCAGGACCAATACCTTAATAACTTCATAGCACTGGCACATAGCAGTGTGTGTTAGGAATGATAGGTAACTAATATCCAGTGAAAATGAATATATTACCAATTACTGAGCATTTCCTACACTTATCTATATTAATACATTTAATGCTCAAACAACCCCATAAAGTAATATTTTTCTTTATCATTAGCTTGTGAGGTCACTGAGGCTTGGCAAAGGTAAGACACTTGCTCAAGGCCACACCTAGAGCTAGCAATAGAGCCCAGATTCCAATTCAGATTTGCCTGATTCCAGAACTCACACTCTTAAGCACTTGGATACACTATTTTTCTCCCACATTGGCATCAAAATTTCCTTATGACTTGAGATAGTCTATTTATAAGTGGAGATGTGCCAGATTATCTAGAAAGATGTAATTGCTAGATTTCAGGTTGGGAATCAAGCCAAAAGAGGATAGTTCAAGACCTTCATGCTTTACGGACCTGGGGTGGTGGGAGCTCATTTCATAATAAATCTCTTCCTCTATTAAATTACAGGTGATTCATGTTTGTGTCAAATTCTTGATGATTCTTGACTTTCAGGAAATTATGTCATAAGTATAGTCAAAGGGGGGGTAGCATTTCAATTCTTCCTTAATTTGCTGTGCATTCCAGAACTTCATCTGAAGAACAGAGTGTACCCCTTCTTTGTTCCAGAAGTTCTAGTCAACAGGAAAAATTTTCCCAGGAGCTGGAACATTAGGAAATGGTGATGTTATTGCCTTGTGGTTTATAACAGAAAAACTTGACAATTCTGGATAGTTAGATGTATCTGAGACTTGCAGGCAGAAGCCTTTCAGATTTTGAGAGAAAGACATGTTTCACTTGTCTTTCCTTGTGTAATAAACTATCTCAAATTTTGTGACTTAAATCACAAAGTTGGGGGACTCTCTGGTGGCGCAATGGGTTAAAGTCGCAGCACTGTGAGGCTATCTGCAGCCACTGCAGCACGAGTTCAATCCCCCGCCAGGGAGCTTCCCACGTGGCGCGGCAGACCTCTCCTGCCTCACCCCCTGCTCCCCTCAGCAGTGTACTTCAGAGGATCCGCCTTTTCTGCTCCCCACTCTGTCTCTGCTGAATCTTCTCACCACCCCACGCCTTTGGCCTACACCCCAGCTCTTGTATGCATGAATAAATAAATCTTTAACAAAAACAAACAAACAACAACAACAAAAAATCACAAAGTTGGCCCATGGTTCCGTGAATTGAAAATTTAGCTTGGACATAGTGGAGCAGTTCTTCTGTCTTTGCTGGGCTGGCATGTCTACAAGTCAGCTGGTGTGCTGGCCGGGACTGATTGGTTTTTGATGGCCTCAGCTTAGATGACTGGAATGATATAGTCCTTCATCCTGCAGCCGGCTAGGTTGGGGTCGTTCTCATGGTGGTTGCATCGTCAAAGAAAAGGCAGTTTCCACTGTGCAAGAATCTTTCAAGTGTATGCCTGAGTCATACTGGTTATTTATTGTTCACTGTCCACAGCAAGTCACATGTCTCAGCCCATATGTGTGGAATGACCATTCTGGGGTATGGATATAAGGAGGTATGAACACATTGGAGGTCAATGCAATCAAAAATGGACCACAAGAAAGGAGATACTTCCACGTAAGATGGAGGTGAGCCCAACTGCTGCAGAAAGCCACCACGACAGCAGTCATGGGGTGCACCTGATCAGGTGTTACCTGAGCAATTGATGAGGACAGCTGACTCCTACAGATCTACCTGCTCACCCTACTATGAGTTCCCCAGCACAAGGAGCTCGAGATGGTGGCCACATGCAGCAGACGAACAACGTGCAGCTGGTGCTGTAGCAACAGAATTGGTGTGCCCACTACCTCACCCAGCTGCTCAAGTGCAAACATGATAGCTTCCCCAGCTTCCTGGTCTATAAGTAGAAGCAACATGACTGTGATTACTGCAAGCACCTTGACTACGTGGGGTGCATGCGGGAGTTGGAGCTGGAGCTATGGCTACTCCAGCAAGAGTAAGGACAGCAGCGGAAAGGGGACCTGGTCAGAGGCCATGTTAAGGTGGCCCCGGAGGCATCCCTGTAGAGAGCCCACCATTACCATTACCCAACAGCAGAAATGAAAGCTTCCAGGCATCCCTCAAAAAAAAAAAAAAAAAAAAAACTACCACAAGGCATAAATCCAAAGACATATTTAAATTGTCAGAGATAAAAGATTCTAAAATAAAAAGAAACTTTGATGATATAAAATCCAATCATTTAAAAAAATTATAAAGGACCAAATCATGTAAGAAAACCAATCTTTCCTACAGGGATCTGCTAAGCTCAAATTTTAAAAGGCAGGCACAAATTATGGGATATAATTATCAATGATGAAATAATGGAACATAGCTGTAAGAACAGTATTCAAAAAGTTAAAGAACAAATTGAGGTTTGAAAAATGCATCAAGATACTAAATAATACAGGACAGAATGTTTTGCATTGTTTTGTTATTCTTCACATATATATTCTTTTTTTAATTTTTTCTTACCAAATTACTAAAAATGCATCTACCATATGACCCAGTAAGTCCACTCCTAGGAATCTACCCAAAAGACATAAAAACATTATTTCACATATATAGTCTAAGCAAGAAAGGAGAACTGATAGGCCACGTCACAGTATAGATAATGTCATGTCAATAGACACTTGTGAAAGGCAAAACCAATCCTTTCCTGATGTGTCTCCATCATACCCATTAAAAAGAAAGCTCCCCAAGCTGAGTATGTTGAAATAAATTTGGTTAAGAAAAATTGAAGCTGGTTGCTAAGAAGTTAAATTGATTCAGTGCTCAGAGAACCAGATAGAGTAGTGACAGCAACTGCAGATGAAATTGTAGAACTTTTATTTACAAATATGCATGGGGGGAAATACAAGAAATAAGAAATTTCCAGAAGATCAATGAAGATCATTCATAAATCTGATATTCAAAAGTTTGCGGATATATTTATGGAGGGTGGGGAGGAGACATGGTTTCCATTTCAGAAATGTTATGCTACAAAGCTCAATATCAATCCTTCCCTGAGTTTAGAGGGAATCTTCCACTCATTGATCCTCATTCATTTATTTCAGTCAACACTTATGTATTGATTGTTCATTTTGTGCTAACTAGCAGATATAACAATGAATTCCTCTTCGGGGAGATACCTATTTAGCTGGGAGGCAGAAGAGTAAACAAGCACCATGAAGGGTGAATGGAACTTGGCCAGGGGAGAGGAGGTGAGTTGGAGGGTAGAGGAAATAGAACTATAATGTCAACAGAAAAGACAACATATAAAAGATTTGTATTAAAGAGAGAAGACTCATGCTTAAATGTGGCTGGACATTAGGGATGAGTGAGAGAATTGGGAAGCGAATCAAAGACATATGTTATTTAAAGGCATGTTATTTAAAATGGAAGCATTGTTTACTAGCTTTACATTCATCCCAAGGGTATCAAGGAATATATCATATGTTAACTTCTAATATAGCCTTATTTCTTATTTTCAATAAGCATCTGTGTGTTTTAACAGAGCCTGAGAAAAGAAAGATTCTTTGAAAATAATCATGGCATTTCAGATTATTTCAATTTTTTCTGCTAAATTTATAGGCTTAGAAATTGGAATCATGATACCAAATGGCAGTTTGTTTTTGGTAATAAATTCAACAAGTACTCCCATTCTTTTCTAGTAGTCAAAATTAGGGATAGGCAATTAAATAATTAGGTAGATTCATAGCAATTGGACAATTCTCACTTTATTGAGCTCAATTAGCATCAACCTCAGCAGGATCTTAGTGGTATCTATATTTGGTCCTTTTCCTTTCATTTTCTTTTCATTCAATACCTTGTGTGAAGACACACAATGACATAATGTTTTGGTAATTAATGTACTCCCAAATACACTGGAAAACAGAATCCAAGTTCAAATGAACATTGATGTACACTAAATAATAAAATCTGAGATAAAAGTCTTATATTTTGGCTAAAACTTTTGACATGCCAACCAAATGCAATATGAGGGCCTTGTCTGGATCCTGATCTGAATAAACTGATTTTGAAAAGAAGTATGAGACAACTTAAGAAAATTGAAGAAAGACTCAGTATTAGCTAATATTAACAAAATATTACCCTGTTTCAGTATGATAATGCACTTATGGTTACTTTTTAAAATACATGAATAGTTGTAGGTTAAAAGAAACATATATAGCAAAAAATTACTATGTTGAAGTTCAGTGGTGGGTACATCGAAAAGACTTCGTCCCTGCTGAGGAGGCTGATTATTATAAATCCCTCTGATCAAACTTGGTAGATAGACCACAGGTTGTCAAATAAAGTTCTGCTTCTCTGTAGTCAGCAAGGACACACTCACTGTGGTGGCATCGATCTCTCAGTTGAAAAGACTATTCAACTTTCCAAGCTCCACTGCAGTCTTCTCTAGCCAACCCTCTGTCTAATCCTCACAGTGCAAGCCAATAGTTCCCACTTCTACTGGAGCTGGATGCGTTTGCATATGTTGAGGAACAGGAGTGCCAGACAGGGATTAGACCAGGGAAAGAGAACAACTCAAAAATCTAGAAGTAACTAAGCAGTCATAGATTGCTCTCCCCTGCAAACTATTCATCACTTCAGTCTAACCAGGCAGGATGCTTCCTTTTATAGCAAGATTTGCTGTCTTACTGAGATACTTGTAAAACTAGCCCCTTCAACCCAGTCTTCTTATGATGTGGCTGTTCCCTATAGGAAGTTGCAAGCTCTTCTTATGCTTAAAGCAGGTGACCATTTGTCAAGGAGCTTATCCATCTGGCTGAATGAGGCTTCTAACCCTAATACTTTATGATCTGTGAAGTTAAGTTATTCAAAAGCCTTTAGCAAAAAGAAACTAAGTGCTCAGCTCAATGTTATGAAATAATGAGATAACAAATTTTATAAATAGATGGTTCTGCTTTAGAAAAGCACTTGTAACATGTACCCTGTAAAATCATTACTCAAAGAAGGACAAGAACAGTCAATATTAAATGAAGAGGCAGCATTGTGGGGGAAGCAAGTACAAATAACATACTAAGGTAGGAAAGTAAATATGTCAAGTGTAGAAAAACCTAATGGGAGGCTGGTGAATTCTGAAAATTATGACTGAGAAACAAGCTTAGTAATTAAATCAACACTTAGTCAACCTACTTAATTACTGTGTTATGCAGAAGGTTCCTTATACTCAGAATTTAATAAAAAAATCAAGTTGCTTATTTCGTAAAGTTTCCTTAAAATCAATAGGTAGCATCACACAACAAAAACTCATCCAATCCAAAAAGGGGTAAATGAAGATTAAAAAGGTGAAGTGACAAAGCCACACAGTTAATTAGAGTCAAGATATAATGAGAACCCTGATCTTTGAACTCTTGATTACTCTCTTTTTCTCAAGCAGATTAAGACAAAGAGGCAGAAACAGCCATCTACCTATAGAGCCTCAGAGTTCTAGAAAAAGCTTAAGGTTTATCCCTTAGCTACAGAGTTTGGAGTTCCATTTTAATTTTACTGTTTTATTTAAGTACTTTACGAATACAAAGCAGATGACTAGAATCAGACTCTCTAGCAAGGATGGATTTGTCCTTAGATTAATTAGCAATTAGAGCCAGTTCCCCATGGAAAAAATAGTGTTGGCAATGGAGGGGTATGGGAAATATTGCAAACTGAAGTCTCAAGCCATAGGTCAGACACATCCTACAATCTACTGTGAAAGAAGTAACTGTCTCAGCCTCATGCCTGGAGAAAATCTCTCATGTTCCCTAAGCTAAGAAGCTTATTTGTCCAATCTCAAGTGCCCAAACTTTTCCTTTTGCACTTTTCCCTTGGCTTTTCTCTGTGCTTTTCCATGATTTCTGAATCTATAATCACACAAAAATCACAAAACAAGGCAGATCGGTGCATCTCTTGCGAATCACAATGTTATTATATTTTTTAGCTTGGATGTGATCATTTGATTAAACACCCTCACCCTACTAGCCTCTAAGTTCCACACTGGATCAGGAAAGTATTCTAGAAGAAAAAATGGTACATGTGGTAAAAATTAAATAGAAGCAAACTATACTTTATCCACCTCCCTTCCCAAGGATGCCACATATTAAAGAAAATGGGGGAGGGGCCTTTCTGGTAGACTAGGGGTTAAGTCTCAGCGCTATCACCACTACCTCCTGAGTTTGATCCCTGGTCAGGGAACTAACCCCCACATGGCACAGCAGACCTCTCCTGCTAAGGCCACTGCTGCTCTCCTAAGCAGTTTATCTCAGTAAATCTACCTGTTCTGTTCCCCATTCTGTCTCTGATGAATCATGTCACCCCTCCTCCCCCACACCTCTGGCCTACACCCCAGTTCTTCTACACACACACACACACACACACACAGAGACACACACATAAATAAAGAGAAAAAAAAAAGAAAATCGACTTCAGTACCCTGACAGAAGGGGGCGCTCAGAAATTGAGAAACCTATTGAGTTCTCCAAACCCTGTGTCTGCTACATTTGTTATTGATCACCTAGTTAAATTTAAGTCATTTTAAAAACAGAACACAAGCTGCATATGTATGTATTATACCAGCATGTATGATATGTATCTCTTATGTACACACACATGAATTGTATATATCCGTAGATGTAAGACAAAAACAAAAGTTGTGCTATGGATGAGAGCTACTTTGTCAATGTTCTAGTTTTGATAAAGTTGAAACAGATCAAGTCAAAATGGGAGAAAGGAAGGAGAAAGAGTAATAAGCCTATTGCTGGTAACATAGATAGTAGGTGAGATACAAAGGATATCACTTAAGGATGACAAAGCAAATAGAAGTCCAAGTAAGAAAAGGGAAAATAAGTACATAAAAAAGTATTAGTATATAGGTTAATGTAAGACCAAAATACTGAATCCTTTTTAAATAGAGAAAGATTACTTAGAGCAAAAAGACTACCTAGAGAAAAAATTTCTTGCAAAAGTATATCTCAAAATACTCAAGTAAGGATAAACTTAACCTTTACATCAGTACAGAGCTTATGGACTATTATCTCCCTTTAAGAGCTCAAAAAGCAGGGCCTCCCTGGTGGTGCAAGGGATGAACTTAAACTTTACATCAGTATAAAGCTTATGGATACTTATTGTACATTACATTTTAATCAATGATCATGCCTCCTTAAGCATTTCTGAAAAAATGATTTGCTAGTTTTTATGCAGGTCATCATAATTTCTACTAAGTAGAAAAAAATATGAACAGCAGTCTCTGAACACATCACAGTAAAACTAGAAATAAATAACAGCAATAACAAAATAAAACAAAGCAGATTATTCAACCTGAAAATGGAAACTCCCTATAAACAATGTTGGCAATACAAATCAAAACTAGCCTTTTCTAAATAAAATGAAAAGGAAAACACTAACTGGATAATCCTAAGAGATGATGATATTGATGTAATAATAGCAACAATCATAATGGTTAGTATTTATTGGGAACTAGAAACTTCATATGTGAGGCAGAAATTTTTCTCCATATTTACTTAGCTATGTACATATACAAGAACATAATTACATGTAAATGTACAGGTGTGATCACGTATTTGCTGACTAGGGCCGCCAAAACCAAGTATACAGATGAGTGACTTACACAAAAGAAATTTATTTTCTGAAGTTCTAGAGACTGGAAGCCCTAGATTAAAGTATAAACAAGGCTGATTTCTTCTGAGGCCTATCTTAGCTTATAATGCCTTGACATGATCTCCCCTAGGCGTATCTGTGTCCTAACTTCTTCTTCTTATAAGTACACCAGTCACATTGGATTAGGGCCTACCCCTGTTAACTCATTTCAACTTAATTACCTCTTTATAGGCCCTATCTCCAAATAGAGTCACTGTATATTGTGTAGTATACAGACCACGTATTATATACTATATGCTATGCTATACTCTACTATACACCATAGTACATACTGGACATAAGGGCTTCAAAATATGAATTTTATGGAGACACAATCCCTTATGGGTCACAGGCCCATCACAAATGCTAAGTAAATTTTAGTGTGGTCTTTTTTTCTTTCTCTTTTTTGTTTCATTCCCTACTCCATTTTTCATTGCAAAATCCTCACACAGCTCTCCCCTCCCCCAAGGTTATCCTACTTGTCCATGTTATTTTTCCTCATGTATATCAATTATAAACACACATGCGCATATACACACACATACATTTAGAAGGGCTTTTCCAACTTACAACACTGACACATATTTCACTCCTTTCTCCATTTTATTTTTCACCTTCAAGAAGACCTCATGAAAAAATCTCCATGAAAAGTTCTTAACTCATTCACTGTTAGGCCTTCACAATATTCCAGGGTTCAGTGTTCTAGTTCATTCATCCATTCTTCTGATATCTTTGTGGGCACTAGAAATAACAGTGTGGAAAAACCAGGAACACTCAGCCTCGAGCACCAGGGCTTTCATTTCTATGGGGCAGACTCCAGAAGTGGGGTTTCTGGTTTGAAGGATGACTATATTTCTAATTTCAACAGAAACTGCAGGATTGTCACACTTCCCTTCCCCTGGAGGGACAACCATCATCTCCCTTTAAAAGCTCAAAAAGCAGGGCCTTCCTGGAGGCGCACGGGGCTGTCTCAGCACTATCCAGCACACCTCTCCTGTCTCACTGCTCCCCTCAGCAGTGTATTTCAGCAGCTTGGCCTGTTCTGCTGCCCACCCGGTCTCTGGTGAATCCTGCCACACACATCCCCCCCATACCTTTGGCCTACACCCCAGCTCTTGCATGCATAAATAAATAAATCTTTTTTAAAAAAATTTTTAAAAAAGCTCAAAAAGCAGAGCACAGAGGAGGCTGCTCATGTGCTCACGCTCATCCAAGGCAGAGCTGGGGCCCAAGTCCGCCTTCCTGGCTTCCAAACCCGCCTTGTCCACCAGCTACTCTGGGTCCCAGATTGAGGGCACCTCCTTCAGCAACCAGGCTAGGATTTTCAGAGCGAAGAGCTGGTTCCTCTTGATGCTCCTGTCCATGCCTCTGGCCGAGTCCTCATTGAGCCTGCTGGGCCACAGCTGCTGGGCTTGTACTATTTACAGCATATAATACCCCTCTCATAAAAGTATAATGATGCACAATTTGTAAGAATAATGATACTCTAGGAGCAGAAGTCAGCACTAGAGCTTGCTGCCACTGAATTTACTCTGAGAGGTCACAAGAGAGTGGAGTGGAATGAGAAGCTGAGGGCTCTCTGCCCGATTAAACACATTACCCAAGCGATGCACCCTGAAAGCGCAAGAGAGCAGGGGGCAGGTCCCCGCTCAGCTTTGTTCGCACATCTCTACTCCTTTAGTTCCTAGTTTTTGTAAGTAACTAACAAATGTGCCATTCACTCAGTGCTGCCTGCTTAGTAGATTTTCGAGAGCGAGAGAGAACGAAAGTGGCATTAATTTTAAGAATAAGCAAGCGGAAGCATCTTTCTGTAGCTGTTGTCAATGGAGTTCATTTTGGGAATCCAATTATGCCCCTGGACATGTACACTGGAAAAGGTTAGCTATAATAATTCAAACAGCATCGCTGTAACAACATCCTTTCCAAATAAATTTGAGAGAAAACAAACAAGTTTCTGTTTTGACCACAGGGGGAAAAATCAGCATGGCGTCTGAATCCTTTCACAGGGCCTAGGAAAGAAGTTCTGCCTATTTGTGAGTTCCACAGGAGAGACAGGAATAATAATATTTTACTGTCTCCTTGAAAAAATACAACAGAGACTGGTCAAGTTGGCACAGCAATGGTCTAACAGGGGCAAGTCATTAGACTCAACAGCTCTAATTTATACCTGACTATGAACATACCAACAAGGAGATGGGAGTTTCTGGGTCTCTGTGGCAGACAGAGATACTTGCAGCAGAAATAAAAAGCAGGAAATATCAGTGACCCAGTTCTGTATGGTGTGTGATTTCTCTAACCTTCAGCTTTCTTTTAACAGTTCTTTAAATAACTGAGCTTTGGGGTGTTTTTCCTTTAGTAATTGTTAGAATCACTTGAAAGGAAGGCTTTAGTTTGAATTAAAAAATACCCAGGAAGTTGAAATTAGGGGAAAAAAACAAACCCACAGGATCTGTCCTTGTGTTTGTACAACTGGTCTTCTTCGGTTACTTCTCTATTTGCTCCATTTTAAGTGACCATTTGTCTCTTTTTTACACGGCTGATGGTAAATATTTGTATAACGTGGTGGATTTTTTTCAAACAGATGTATTTTTACAACTTCCCAATGAGGTAGACAAATTAGGTGTAATTACCCCCAATTTGCAAGTATACTGGTCAATTAACTCACCTACACAGGGTCACTAAGTCCGGAATAGGTTCAGGAAGTACCTGAGCCTCCAGAAGTCTGATGTGGGCACACTCTGCGCAAACAGTAATAGAACATCTTAAAATGTTCTTACCACCTTTGGTATGAAATACCCAAGTGCTAGGATGTCTACATCCTAGGGCTTGTTGAGAAGCATTATGAACATGTCGGTGCCAATATGGGTTGGCAATATCTGCCATGTGTGTTAATACACAGGCTGTGCATTTCCTAACTGGACAAACCCCAAGATCTTTACTCTCCATTTTGACCATAATCTTCACTTGCTCCCAATTCCATCAACCCAGGCTGATGTCATATCCTAGACCAGATTTGTTAAAATTGCCTTGTTTCCTTGTCCTTTTTTTCATCTTCCTCAGTTTTTGTTTTCCACTCTTGTTCCTTCACTTCAGAAACACCAGCCTTGATTGCTTTCTTACCAGTCTGCCTGACTCCGAGACCATTAATTCAATTCGTCTTCTAAGATGCTAAATTCTATCACTCCTTTTGTCTTTTACTAAACTTAGGAAATGTCCTACTGAGAATCAGTCCTTATCAGGCTACATTTAGCTTGAGCCCCATTGAAGTAAATGTCTCCACATGTAAATGTTAGTGTCACTAAAAACTTTTGAAGTTCAGATTCAACTGGGCCATCTGTTTTGCTCATCAAACCATTCCTTCCTTACCGGCCAGCACACCATCATACCGTCCATCCTGTGAATGCTGGGAGCAGCAGTGCTGTGGGTCAGTGTCCCTTCCCAGTCCCCTCGGGCTAATTCAGATCTTCAGAACCAGCCTCAAATTAACCAACAGACACCAATTCCCTCCCTCATTAAAAAAAATGATGTCATGGTGCATTAATAATTTGAGATTCTGATGTCTAATATTACCTTTCTCAAGCTCTCCATCCTCAACCTGAAGAATTGTCTACATCTGTCTCCAACCTTCTGTCCTTCCTTCCCACCTCTAACCATGACCATCTATTCCATAGGGGTTCCATTCTCTCATTGAAGGTGACCCTGCCACATAAACCAGTTACATTCTTTCCAAAGTCTCTAAACTCTCCCACTCTATGGAATCCTTCCCTTTATTGCACAAATTTGTTCAAGTTTCTCATGCTCAAAAACAAAACAGAACACACCCTCTGCGGCAGAAACTGTGAACATGCCACAGACCCTTGCATACTTCCATTTCAGGGCACACCAGCGGACTTCAAACTGCTGAGGCCTTTATCTTCCTGCCAGAGGACTTCCTTGGCCACCAGAGCTCATTCTCCTTTTATTCAGCAGGTTCCAAAGAATTAATGAACTCCAGCCCTACTTCTGGAGCAGTGACGAATGGTAATTGGTGTACACATACCCCAGCTCCCTCATCAGCCGGGATAAACACCAATGAAAGTCAACAATTACTACTCACCTCCAATACACAACACAACAGGCAAATTTCATTCCCTTTATTGCTGACTTCCCTTATTTCTCATCAATGCTCCCACCCTATTAGACCACATTTGCATCCCATTCTCTGTCTTGAATTGAATTTAAAAGTTCGATCAAGCCCTTCAACTTCCCAAAGTTGACAGTTTTATGCTAAAGCTGGTAAGAAAGGAATGTAAAATAAAGAAAAAATGGGGATGAAGATAATATCAGACTGCCCAGATACACTCAAATCCCTCCTGAGCATTTCTTTGTCGCCTATGTGTGTGCACTGGCCCTCCTCCACACTGGGACACTGAAAGGTTTCCCAACAGGTTTACTTCTGAGGACTTCTCTCTCAACCTACTGGAACCCAATTTGCCTGCATGAACAAAGAGCCAGAAGTGAGAGGACCTGCCTCACCCTCTGGGTGCTGGCATCTAAAATCCCAGCTCCCTTGCCTCAAAAAGTATCAATTCTGAGGTATGACCTACAACCCTGAACTCCCTGTGGGGTTGTTGGAGCTGCTTGGAGTAGCAGAGCTTTGCACTCTGGGCCCTTGAGCTGCTGGCAGGATGAACTCCACCCCCAATGTGTGGCATTGCCCAAGCTGGAGAAGACACCTGAGTGATGCCACGTTCTGAACTTGGCCCTGATGTCCTGGACAAGGAGGCTGTCGGGAAGGGGATGGAGACTGCAGCCCACTTCTGTGATCTTTAAAAGGAATGAGGGACACGGGCTCTGTCTCATTTTTGTGGGAGCTACTGTGGAAGGCAGACAACCCACTAGGGGGTGGGTGGGCATTCATGGCCCTCCCCTACCCCCCTCCACAATGTCAACTCACTCCATTAGTTGGTAACTAGGCTTTCTCCCTCCCCCTCTGCCCTGATGGTTAGAATAGATCGTTCTTTTTTTTTTTTTTCCCTCTTGTTGCACCAAAGGCTCTTTTGTTTTCTTTGTGGCAGCCAATGGCCAGACTCAAAACTGGTAAGGACAGTTTTTAGACCCTTTGCCCAGTAACAGGTTCAGACTAGCACTAATCTCTGCAGAACTTTGCCTGAAATCACACTTCTTCCCCTTTCCTGTCCTGCTTCCCCACTCCCTACTGGTCTTCATGGCGAGCACTTCCTTGCTAAAGCACATGTGCACTTAGAGGGGAGCAACAGTAACACAATTGGATAATAAATGATTGTTGGACAGCAGGAACTGCACAAAATCAAAAAACTTTCAAGATGTGTTGCTACATCAAGATAGCTTTTGAGGTTTTTATATTACCTTTCTAAAATTAGAATGTTGTTTCTGGAAGGCAGTATTTTGCTGCAGTTCATAAAGCCTAAGAAATCCAATTGCAATAGTTTGCATAAATACACGGTTTATCCATAAACCGTAGATAAAATCATGTAAATAATTTTAGTACCAAAAAATTTGCTCTATACCAGTGTGCTCTTAATTTTATCATTTCACAAGAATTATTCATTAAAGTTATAAAAAATGTATAAGCAGTTTCTGAGAAATCTCTTTGGAGATACAGGAAGATAAAGATATATTGCCATTGTATAAACCTAGCCTTTATATTCTGCAGAAGAAAAAACAAATGGTGCTGAATTCTACAGTATCTCTTCTCCCTCCATGTGACTGTGCCTCCAATCACTATATTGCCTCTGAGCTCCAAAGTCACCCTTTTTGCCTGTTCTGTGATAAGGAGGTGGACATAATGAATAGTTTTTCCTTTAATGATGTTAAGCCTGTAAGTCGAAGTCACTAAAAGAACACTAAAGAAGGGGTCTTCTCTGCCTGGATCTGGTGTACCACTCCTGTTGTCCTAGTTGTGCTTGGACAAAATGGAAGGCTCTTGGTAGCAGTGTTCCCATAACCAGCAGCAAGAGTCACGCGTTCATGCTGGAATTTCGCAGTACTCCTGTGGGCAACTAATGAGTCCCCAGGCACCCAGCTTTCCTGATGGCAGCTTCCCCCTAATGAGTAAACAGTATCCCACTAGTTTAAGAAACTTTCCTGAACATTCTAGAAAATTCATAATCCATGAAGTGTCCCAGCTGACACTTCAGAGTCAATGGCACTACCCCTCCCCTCTTTGGAAGGTTGTTGGTGAGTTCCCTTAGCCTCCCAGCAGGTGGTTCTCTGCCTGCCAGTTTCAGTCTCACCTACTGATTCTGGATACTACAAAAAGACAACACAGCAAACTTCTCCTCTATGCAAAGGGCTTCAACCACATCTTGCCAAAAAAGTTCAAATCCCAGCTTTGAGAGGAATGCATTCCTCCAAGTCTGTTCCTTCCTCGAGTACCCTCTCTCAACCCTACCTTTATCCTAGGGAGGGTACGCAATGTAGATTCCTTTTTTTCCTTCCTCTTTTTTTTTTAATATATATTTTTATTGTTATTTATGTCTTTTACATTTTGTATTCCCCTTGGGTAGCCCACCACCAATTCACCCGTGATCCATCTTCATGGTCCCTTGTGTTCTTTTCTATTCCATTTTGTGCCCTTTTCCTTCCCTCCCTCCGCCTCCCCTCCCCGCCCCCCAATGATTGTCTCTCTCCCACCAGGCCTCCCTATAGTCCTGTTATAAGTGAAACCATTCGATATTTTTCTCTTTCTTTCTGGCTTATTTCACTGAGTATGATCCCCTCCAATTCCATCCATGTCGCTGCAAATTGCATGTGTTTATCTTCTTTCCATGATGAATAGTATTCCATTGTGTATATGTACCATATCTTCTTGATCCAATCATCTATTTTTGGACATCTGGGTTGCTTCCATACCTTTGCTATTGTGAATAGTGCCACAATGAACATACGGGTGCATGTATCCTTTCGGATTAGTATTTTTGTATCCTTTGGGTAAATTCCCAAAAGTGGGATTGCTGGGTCGTATGGAAACTCCTTCCTCTTAATCATTTCCCTTTGATTCCATTCCTTGTTAATGATTTTTTATATTAGATTTTCCTTATCCTGTCTTCTGATGCGATCCTGAGTAATAGAGTGACTAAGCAGTGCAAAATACCTAGGTTTTAAAATGGAAAGTTCTCTAAACCTTTTTTTAAAGTAGGTTGTTTTTTTAAATATACATATATATACACACACATATATATACATACATACATATATATACACATTTAAATAGGTTGTGCCCTTCAAATATTTTTTTCTAAACTAGTCCTTTTACTCTAAGTGGTTTTTAATTTGAGTGAAAGGAAGTCACCAGACCCAAGAGTGACAGTTTAAATGCCCTATATTAATCGTATGGCTCTATGACAACCAATGGTTAATATTAAAAAACCTAGCTGTCACTCTTGGGTATCTACTTAGTACCCAGCACTTTACAAATAAACATCTTGTTTAATCCTCAGAAGAGCTCCTCTTAGAGGTCAGACACTGGGGCTCAGCGATGTGAAATAATGCACCTAGTGTCACTTGGTTGATACGTGTTCCAGCTGAGATTTAAACCCACATGTGTGGATCCAGAGGCTCTTTCCTGCTGTCCACGGCATTCTCACATAGGTACAAAATAAAACTTTTCAGGTCTCAAGTAACTAGTACTTTCATTTTCCCCGACATTTGTGGGCTGCCTGTTACGCTTCAGGTCATACGTACCACATGCAAGATGAGGACGGAAAAAAAAGACCCAGAATCCTTGTGCCCAAGGAATTTTCATTTTAAAAACACAACCACATGGCCTAGATCGCTCACTGCACATTGACCCTTCTAAGGGGCTTACATCCCCAACAAGCCTGTGCAGGGAGCGGTTCTTTCCCAAAGCTGCTGTGGCCCACATCCTACTTGCATGCTTTACAAAACACTACATTTGCTTGACTAGCCTTTCTGGCCCCTCTCAGGTCTCTGTGTCTCATAAATCAGCGTCAGTCCATTTCCATTTAGGGGACTCATATCCCTCCTCTGACGTTCAGCTCTTCTGCCTCCCCAATTTAACTTCTAAGACCAATCTCTATATCCAGGGTCCAGGGCTCATCAACACTGCACCTGAGTCTGCCTCTCTAGTCAAGCAGGACACTGTGCTTTCCCTGAGTTGGCAATGTCTGTCTCATCAGGGCTCAGACTTGGGAATAGCTCTGATCTACCAGAGGGCACGAGCAGGCTGACACCTTCACAGAGGCAGCTCTTCCGGCCTCCTCCTGTTGCTCAAGCAGGGCATGCTGGGTGTTGTCTTTTCTGAAAGCCTTTTTCCTTTCTTGTGTCTTCTCTTCCCCCCCATAAGATTGCCCTTCACTTGAGCTAAAAGGTAGATACATTCTATTCACCTTACCTCTCCAACTTCAGCATCAGTTCTCCTTGACACTCACTCCCTGTTTAAGGTAAAGATGATTAGACTCCATGTGCTCCCCGGTAACACTAGACTCTCTAAGATGCTTCTCTGCAGCTTCCCACACGAATGGGGAGCATCTGCAGTGCAGGGACTGTGTACGTCTATGTCCTCAGTGCCCTGCACTGTACTACAAGGTAAGTGCTTGCTATATATTTGGGGAAAGAGAATGAAAGGGCAGACAGAGAAAAACAGGAAGGCAGGCAAGAAGGAAGGGAGGGAGGAGGAAGAGAGGAAATATACTCTGTCCCTCTTTTGACCATTTACATAGCAGTTTATCATCTGAATTAAGTTTATAATCTGACGTTTAGGATATCACCAAAAACCCCGTTTGAGGGGGTTCTGGCCAGTGATCTCACCGAAAGACAGCAATAACTCCATATTGTCACCACTGCCACAACAGACATGACGTGAAGGAATAGCTAACATCTGTGAACTCCCGTTACGTGCCAGACCCCAGGCTGAGCATCTTCTATGCATTGTCTCGTTAATCGCCATCAGCATTCAGTGGGTAGATTCTATCCCTATTTCCTTAGAAGGAAACTAAAACTTAGAGCCATGAAGGACTTTCCACAGTCAACAATGTTTGTAAATAGCAATGCTGGGCTACAAAAATCAGGCTTTTAGACACTCAAGTCAAATTTCTAACCACACTGTTCTGGATCTCTAAGGAAGTTCTATACCTTTTCATGCCCAGAAGACACACACGATAGCAGCATGGGTCCTAAAAGAGATGCCTATCAATATTGACCAATAAAAAGTATTGAAAAAAGCCACAAAACCCAAAATGAGTCAACTTGTGATGACATTTCCCTATTGAAGGAAAGTAAAAGTTCCCCCCAGGATGAAATCTGCTTGCTGACATGGGTGGTAGTGGAAAGGAAGAACAGGAAAAGAAGAAGTGAATGGCATGATTTGTGCAATTTCCCACTAAATTGAAATAAAAATAATAAAGTGGCAGCTGTGCTCAAATGGGAGGCATCAAGCAGACTCCCACAAACACAATGCTGCAGTAGTGAGGCTTGTGGGCAGAATCAATTCCCCAACAAACTGGAGAGATTTTCTGTCTCAGGCCACAATGCATGTCTTCCACTATATAAGTCCCCCATACACTGAGTGGGGAAAAAGCATTATGTGGAGAAGTCACATTCAAAAGGAAGGCAGCTGAATTTTGAACGTCAATGAAACAAGCTTCAAGAAAGTTGGTTTCAAAATTAAATGGCTTGTATGATGTTCCTTTGACTCTGGGCGCAACAAAATATAAAATGCTATTTTGCATGCAGATCCACAGCCCATTTCTCTGTCACACCGCACTGCCTAGACAAATGTATTATGTTAGAAGGAAATAACACACAAAGGGAGGTGGGGTCCCTGAGGACCCATAATATGGGAGTCCCTGTGATTTGTTTAATATTATTCAAAGATCAATGCAAAGAGACGTGTCTGGCATCTCTGCCCTAAGTCTTGTATAGAATTTCTTGGAAAGGCAAGAATGAGAATTTTCAGCTTTAATCCTTAACTTCAGAAACCCTCTGCCTTGGTCCTGCATATATTAAATTCAGACTGGTCCATTTTCAAGTGATTCATTCTCAGAGTGATTGGTTATTTGTTGACTGACAGATCGTTTACTTAGACGAAGGCAGTAGGACTCCATAAAAAGTACTTACGTCCAGCCCTGGGTCCTCAAATAGGACTACACATAAAGCTTTGGAAGGTGCTCAGAATAGATCTCAAGACTCTCAGAACTGGCATCTAAGGATGTATCTCTGGCAGATTTTTTGAGCTCAAGTCAACTGAGACCCTGGAAGCTACAAAGAAACCCTTGCTCTTCCTCTAGAGGAAGAAAAGAGGGTCACTCTCTTAGTTACCTGAAAGAATACAGACTGGAGGATTAACCAAATTAGAATTATCTGTTCAACTGACCTCTACCAGAGGAACTTACCTATATTCACAGAGTAAATATGAGTCACTCCCTCTTTATCTTGTGAAGTCGTCTCCTTTCTCCTTGAAGCACTCCCCCACCCCATTCCTTAGTTCAGGATGTAAATCCTCTTCTCCTTGATTGAAGATGGAATCCTCATGACTTATGTAGATTCCCTGTCTGCATTAATTACACTGGTCAACAAATTTTTACAAAAGTCATGTTACTGAAATAAAATTAGTCACTTACTATCAATTTGTATAAGCTCAACATGAATATGACAGTCAAATTCTAATTTTGGCTCTAGTTTTATTTTTTTAATCTGCGATAAATGGATGTTTACATCACGAAATGCATGCCAATGGTAATAGGCCTATGGTTAATACCTGTAAAAAATCAAGTCACAGACTACTTCTTAGATTTCTACACTTGTCTCTTGTGCAGCTGTTCAGGAGCATCCCTGGGGAGTGTCCAGCAGTAGTCAGCCAACATTGTAGTGGACCATTTTCCATGGACTCTTTGTTCCTTTGATGTGATATTATGATAAAAATGTTCGCCATGTTCATCACTAAGCATACCACAGTTTTCAGGGAAGAAATCCAGATGGGAATGAAGGAAGTGCATCTTTACAGACATACTGCAGCCAAGTTTCTGATACTGCATCAGCATGTCTTCTACTAGCTCCTTGTAGTTTTCTGCCCTCACATTCCCAAGAAAGATTGTAGATATTAGGCGAAATCATTCCATGCTTGTTTCGCATCACCCTGCAGCAAGTTGTTGAACGGTCATTTTTGAAGAGCTCTCGAATCTGAGGACCCACAAAAACTCCCTCTTTTATCTTTGCTTTGCTGAGTTGAGGGAATTTTTCATGCAGGTATTGGACAGCTGGTGAGGTCTGGTCCATGGCTTTCACGAAATTCTTCATCAAACCTAGTTCGATGTGAAGGGGTGGTAGCAGGATTTTGTGAGTCTTGACCAGAGTGAGGTGCTGGATATTCTTCTCTCCAACCACTACATTCTGTCTGAAAGTCCATTTCTTCTGCAAGTAGTGCAGTTCACTTGCTCGGCTATCCCACTCACATAAGAAACACATGTATTTTGTATATCCCTGCTGCAATCCCATTAAAGGGCAACTAGTTTCAAATCACCACATACGTGCCAGCTGTACTTGCTCTACTCAATGGAATTCAGTAGCTGCTTTAAGTTATCGTATGTCTCTTTCATGTGGACAGCATGTGCTACTGGAATAGATGGGAAACGGTTTCCATTGTGCAAAAGCACAGCCTTAAGACTCAGTTTTGAAGAGTCTAGAAATGGTCTCCATTCTTGTGGGTCATGAGTGATTTCTAAGGCATTTATGAGGGCCTAAATATCGGAATAGAATACCAGAGTACTTTTCTTTCTGAAGAAAGGCTCCAATTGCTAGTGGCACTTTCGATATAAAGGAATTGTGACATCTTCTAGAAGATTCCATAGTTGGAGGCTTGATCCTAGCAAATCTGCTTTGTTCTTAGATAAGTCCAAATCATGAACCAGGTCATTTAGTTCTTTCTGTGTTAGTCTGTGTGGGGTTGATGATGCACCACAGTGAAAATCTGGATCACTGCATGCTGATGGAACAGGAGAACAGGTCGGCTCACCCTTGTCCTCATCAGATGAATCAAGAGAATATTCTGCTGGAGGTTCTGGAATAGGAAGTCCCTCACCATGTGGAACTGGTCTCAATGCAGACAGAAAGTTTGGGTAGACTATTCTCAACTTCTTTTGCTTTGTTATTCCACTGGAAAGAGGAGGAACCAAGCAGAAGTAACAGTCTTTCATGTGGTTGTTTGGCTCTCTCCACACCATGGGCACTGCAAACGGGATTGATGGTCTTTTGCCATTTCACCACTGTGAAAGCTGTGTTGTACATGTAGCACAGCATCTATGAGGGGCCCAAGGCTTGTCTTGGTCACCAACCTTGCATCCAAAGTCAAGATGATAAACTTTTTTCACTTGAGAAGTGATACTTTTCTTCTGGTTGGCAAATGTCACTTCCCACAAGTAGAGCAGAAACTGTCCACGCTATTAACACACTTTCGAGACATTACTGTTCTGTATTGTGCCTAAATGGATAAAGTAGTAACAGTTCTGTGGAACAGTAGCTTAAACTGTCTGGCACAGAGTCTGAAATATTTTCACTGCTCAACGTTTCCAACAGGGCTTTCTACAGTGCACTGCTGACGTCAGCTTACTTCAGCAGCCGCCTGGCAGTAGTATTGCATTGCATCAGAAAATGATGCAGTCCACTCTGGATGATGTGTGCATGATGGTACTATGCAATGTGATGCAATATTACATCATTCTAGGCTGATTTAGGATGCTGTTGCAGTCCTACTGGATACATTTACACAGTGAATCATATAAAATGAATTATATGAAATATCTTCAAAACGAGAGCTAATAAAAAATTTTCAGGATTATATTCATGTTCAGCATACCAAGATACTACACATTAAGGCCTTTTTTAGTCAATAACAATCTCGATGTTGACCAGTGTTATTAAACTGATCCTTTTCTTCTGCCAACCCATCTGATGCTATTTTGATAACTGAACCAGCCTGAGTAGAAGCCAGAGGAACAGGGGAAATTTCCTTTTGTGCTCTACATATTCATGGTGTATTGTTTGCCAAAATGGCCACAGTTCTCTACCTCCCACCCACCCTCCTTGTGTACGCCCTTGTGTCATGTGCCTTTGTGTGTCTCCTCATTCAGAGATAGTTTATTTCTCTTCTCTTTGAGTTTTGTGTCTGGCTTCAATCAATAAAATGTGGCAGAATTGACACTGTGCCAGTTCTGAACCTGGGCTTCAAGGAACTGGCACTCTGCCACTCACTTCCCTGGCCCCTGACCTACTCTGTGAATAAGCCCAAGCTGACCTGCTGGTGGAGGGGAGACCATGTGGCTCAAAGCCAGGTGAGCCACGTTGTCCCAGTTAAAGCCACAGAGACATGAGGACGCTCAGCCAACACCAGCAAGTTTGCTCAACTGGTCTGAAGCTTCTCACTGGTGCATGATAAAAACCTGCCAAGACGAGAGCTACACGTAGGCCTCAACTAAATTGCTGACCCATGGAATTATGAGTTAAATAAATGATCGATTTTTTAAGCCTCTAAGTATGTCTGGTTTTTAAATGCACAATAGGTAACTGATAAACTATCAGTATCTCAGAATTAGTTTGGTTATTGTGGAAAGGTCTGTTAAATGTTGCTTCCCTACAAAGATAGATGGGAGAGTTCAGGCAGGTGCTGGGTTTTTCAAAAGGAGAAAGCACCCTTAAAGGTTGCTCACATGTCATTTGCAACCGGAAGTGGTGTACCTTGTCATTCCTACAATAAGAATTACCCAGCACCATCGATGGAATACTCTAGCTGAAAATCACACTTGCATCAGAGCAGACCTATAAATCTATCTAGCAATTTAGAGAAAATACAGTGGAATAAAGGAACTCGTTAAATACCCATGCTGTGCAAAAAATGCAGAATGAGAGAAATGCTATAAAACAAAGGACCTGATTTCTTCAATATTTGTACAAAGGAAAACCAAGAGATGATATCTGAAAGTATTTTTTAGAGATTTTAGAGACATATGGACCAAATGTAATATAAGGACCTTGTTAGGGTCCAAATTAAAACCATTAAAAAATGTTTACAAGTAAATCTAGAAAGTTTTACTACTAGGTATTTGATAAGGAATTACCATTTTTAAAATAGTAAAATGTCAGTGTTTTTTTAAATCTATTTTTATACATATATGCTGAAATGTTTACAATTAAAAGGTCTAATGTCATTCATAGCAATCCAGTGGTGGCAGGGGGAGGAGTGATGGGGACACAGATAAAACAGTCCAACCAGAAGAAGCAGTATGGAAGCCATTGATGAGAATGGCTATGTGAGGGCTTATTACACTGGATTCTCTGTTTTTCTGTATTGTTTAAAAGGCAAAATTCAAGGTTGTAAATGAACATATAAAGAAAGACAGACAGGAGAGAGGGAAAGATGGAGGGGGAGGGAAAGAGGAGGGGAGGGGAAGGGAAGGGAGGGGGA
>PVIJ01019123.1:0-24392 GCA_004024925.1 Scalopus aquaticus
AAGGGAAAGGGCACAAAATGGAATAGAAAAGAACACAAGGGACCATGGAGATGGATCACGGGTGAATTGGTGGTGGGCTACCCAAGGGGAATGCAAAATGTAAAAGACATAAATAACAATAAAAATATATATTATATAAAAAAAAAAAATCTCAAGCTCCCAAAGAATGACTAGCTTTGAGCAGTGTAGTTTCTTGATGTGCCCTACAATTTAAACTCCTTATGTGATGTCTCCCAAAGTGAAGCAATGAAGTGATGGACTATATGGAATCATAAAGTATAAACTTGTCAAAAGATGGAGAAAATCTTGTTTTTTAAAAATAAAATTGTAAGAATTCTTTATACAAGGATGTTAAAAGTAGATCTATGAGCTATGAAAATCTTTTTTGAACTTTCATTTACGGTATTTTTCACCAAGAGAAATTCTTTTTTACAAATGAGTAACACAGGCACTTTGCTTTCTTCTTTTGCTTATGATTTTTAAGCTATTTTTGTATTAGACATCAGATAAAAATTAAATTGTACTTTTTCCTCTCTGTTTATATAAAATTATATGTTCACTAATTATGAATTCTTGTTCATGAGTTTTCTCCTCTAGTCCTTGGATGCAGCAAATAAATTGTACATTTCTAGATTTATTATTGATTGTAAATACTCCATTATTCTTTGCAGTAGCCATGAAGGCAAGATGGAGGTGAGATATCTCTTCAAAAAATCCCACTGTGAGGACTAGCATGCAAGAGGGGTCACCATTTTGGAAGGGGCAAACGATCCTGATTGACTGGCAATAGGAAGTCAGGTTCCTTTTTACACACTGGCAGGCGGGAAGAATTCATACGGCACTGAGGTGATCTCCTTGGGTCCTAGTCGGTGGTTCATTGAGTGAACAACTGCCATCAAACCCAGCCATAAAAAAGTATGATTACCAAGAGTTCTGGCCCTTGTAAGAGAGTGTGGATGACAACTCTGTGTAAGTCACCCAGAATTGCCTAGGCGAGATCACAGGGGATTTAGAGTTGATGATGGAGAAAGAAGGGGATGGTGAATACCAGTTCTGACTTGAAGGCTAAATGCAGACATAGGGACTAATGGCAGAATCCTATCAACTTTTTTTTTTCTTTAAACTACACCTTAAATTAATTTGTATTATTTATAATTTAAGACCTAAAAACACTCTTGTCACATAGGCAAAAACATTTATAATCCACATTAGAAATAAAAGCTCTAAATTAGAGTAGCAAGAGTAAAAATAAAGCACTGGGTAATATAAACATTTCAGAGACAAAATTAGATTCTACTGACTAAGAAGAAAGTGGTGCAAACTTTAAATTGTAGCTAACAATATAGTGTCCATTAACAAAATAACAAAATCAGGAAGTGTTCTGGACATGTTTGGGTATCCAGATAGAGTTTTTTTAATGAAATGTGAATCTAAATTCCTATTAACTTTTTTTTTATTTACTTTTTTTTACTTTTGCATACAAGCTGGGGTGCAGGACAGAGGTGTGAAGCAGTGAGAGGGTTCACCAGAGACAGAGTGAGGAGCAGAACAGGCAGATCTACCAAAAAACACTGCTGAGGGGAGCAGCAGGCGAGGCAGGAGAGGTCTGCCGCGCCATGTGGGATTCTCCCCGGCTGGGCATCGAACTGGTGCCGCAGCAGCCCACAGCTCCACAGCGCTGCGCTAACCGTTGTGCCACCAGGGAGGCCCTAAATTCCTATTAACTTTTAAAAAAGTCTTTCTTCTTAAAAAGTCACCCATGGAAATTATGTAGGATGAATTCCTTGAAAAAGTGTGGATGTTGATTTGTGTACAACACAAGGGTGAACTCTGATGGCTACCGAGGGGCCCAGTTCAATCTTGCATCAAAAGAACAATATGTGAGGAAGGTAATCTCAGACTGTCAACAGAAGCTGCACCTGTGCATGTACCTCAGCATTCAGGTTGAGGTATGTCTCCCTGGGTTGCTCCAAACTAATAGGTTGGGCACTATGAACCAAACTATTCTTCTCTGATGCACAACTCCTCTAAAAAGGTAATCTTTACTCTGCAATTTCCAAACGGCCTTGGAAGAGACCCTCAAAGTTTCATGCACTGTGAAGCTCCTCCTACCCCAATCCTCATCCTTTCCTCTCTCCCTTTACAAATGTATCATAGTTTGTAAGAAAGAGAGTAATCAAAATGACTAAAAGCTTGAGCTTGGACATTTTTAAATAAAAAAAATTATAGTCAAATAGAAGATAAATGACAATTGGGGAAAGTTTTTGCAAAAGTAGACAAAAAGGTTATTATCCTTATCATACAAAGAATACTTAGAGATTACCAAGAAAAAATTCTCTATGTAACATGTAGAAAGTGAAAGTTTTATTAAAAAAAAATTGAAAACTATAATTATGATTTGCCTAATGGCCCAACTTCCAAAAAATTACTTTCCTACAAAAAAGAATTCCTTAGTTATGCCTAAGAACTTCCCAGGTTTTAAACACGATCTCCTCAGAGAGCCTTTTCTGATATTGGCATGGACGGATTCTCTTTAACACTGACTCCCTTTAGGATATTTGGAAAAGTAGTAAGAAGGGAAGCAGCATTACCTCCTACCTTGAGTGGTCTACTCAATACTTCTTTGAAATTCTATGTTCCTTCTTGCTACTCTTCTCTGTCTAAGGTCATTACTCACTTTGCTTACATCACAGACTGGGAGCTCATGGTTTAGAACCCTCTGGAAAGTAATACTGCTAATTCTCCCAAAGGTCCTATGTGTTGGTTGGGAGTTGAGCATGGAGGAAACCATACTCTCCTTCCTACACCATCACAACAGGTGGTTAGGGTAACTCAAACTTTTTCTGACGGGTCAAGCAAACTTAAGAAACAAGAAACAGGAATTTTCCTGCATCCTCCAGCACCCTCGGGGATGCAAGAAAAAGGTGGCAGTTGAGGCTACATTTTAGAGGGGAAAAGCATCTGATTGATGGTCTAAACTGAAGCCATGCTCAGAGATAGATGCTCTCAGCGCAGCAGAATGATGATGTGGCAGTACGAGGAACCCTCAAATTCTTAGATATAAGACCTGCAACAATAACCTATATAGAAGAAAACACTGGTGATACATTCCATTATGATAAAGATGTTTTTGGAGACTTAACTCTATGGCAAGAGAAATAAAGCAAAAATAAACAATTGGTTCTACCTCAAATTTTAAAGATTTTACACAGTAAAAGAAAATATAAGTAGATTTAAAAGACATCCCACTGAATGGGAGAAAATATTTACAGATTACATAACTGACAAGGTCTAATATGCAGCTATATTAAGAACTTACACGATTCAACAAAAGAAAAACAACCTAATTAAAAGATCAGCGTATCTGAATAAACATTTTGCCGAAGACAACACCAGAAAGCTAGACATGAAAAAACGTTCATCACTGCTCTTCCAATAAGAGGTGCAGGTTAAAACCACAATGAAATTATCTCACACCTGTGAAAATGGCACATATTAAAAAGACCCCCAAAAACAAGTGCTGGAAAGGATACGAAGAAAAATGAACCTTATTACACTGTTGGTGGGAATGTAAACTGGTGCAGCCATTATGAAAAACTGTCTGAATTTACTTTAAAATACTAAAAATGGCAATACTGTATGACCCAGCAATCCGACTCTCATGCATTTATCCAAAGAATAGAACAAAATGTCCGTCAGGATTCATAACAGTGTTATTTACAATAGCTAGAACATGGAAACAACCTAAATATTCACCAACAGATGATTCGATGAACAAGTGATATGTGCACACTATAGAATACTATCCAGCCATGAAGAATGATAAAATGCTGCCATCTATAGCAAAATGGAAGGAGTTCAAGGGAATTATGTGTAGTAAAGCAAGGTCAGAATTACCAAGACAAACAACGGACATTTATATAGCAGACAATTTGACAGAACTAATGTGTACTGCTTGCAAAAACTAGTACATATTAATAATGAAATGAGGTTTCTGAGGTTACGATGGAAAGGGGACGGAGAAAGCGTCAAGGGACATAGAGATGGTGGTGAGGGGGTGAAAAGTATCCAAAGAAGATGCCACTGCCTTTCCTGAGGGCAAATGCATACCAACACCGTGAGACTGCATCCTGGCATCTGGTCCCGAGAGCAGCAATCTCTGAGAGGGGAAACTGGCAGGGAAGAAACAGCACAGATACCACTAGAATTTTGGAGAACCTTAATTAGAAAATCAAAAAAGAAACAGGATTGGCTGAGAAGGAAGAAACAATGTGGAGGGAACAAGAGAGCTTTCAGCTTCGTTTTTACTAAGGCCTTCAGAGCACTGTGAACATTTGCTAGTGGCACATTATACAGCTACTGTGTGACTTTATTGCTTATTCCTGCTGGTGTCCTCTGAAGAACATTATGCCCGCCACTCTGGCTTGTTCCAAAAAAAGAATGTAAGGTGGCTTACAGGGCTATGCATTTACATTTACATTACACATATACATTATTTGAAGTAGCGAGGGGACCAAGAATGAGGCTAAGATAATTATTGAAGACCAACGTGCCCTTTTTTCTGGGCTGGAATACAAATTTAGTACTAGCTTTTTAACCACAAATGCGGAACGCCATCTCACAGTGTCCATGAGATAGCAGCAAATGAACTGTGTAGAAGAAGCACAAATATTCTAATACGAAGGTCAGGATGAAATAACTCTCGGCAGTCAGCACAAAGAGGCCATCGGAGTCCTGAAAAGATGATCAATGGCTTCAAATCAAAGAGAAACTCTACAGGTATATAAGGAAGATATTGTACCCTGGTCTTTGCTGTGCTTGCCTGACTTTGTTCTGGGGTGTATTTTGTCTTTTTATCGATATAATGCTAGACTGTTGGTTTAAACACTGTACATTTTAGGAGCACAGGCTCATGCTCCTAGAGATGTTTGTTACCACACCATGGCCACCACCAAAGTATCAGTGACCCTCCACCACAGTCCCCTTCCATGGAGTACATTTTAAACGATCTGAGGAAGTGATTAAAAAGCAAATCCTTACTGTTCCTTAACAAATACTGTTTGTGTAAGCCAAAAACATAGCTGATAGATATTAGGGAGCTGAGAATTCAATACTGTATATCTTACACCTGGAGTTCAGCTATTCCAGGATTCTAGGGAAAAAAGTGGCCTTAATAGGGCATTGAGCTAGTATAGGAACAACATCTTTTGGGGAAACCTAGTAGTTTAATAATCAGTAGTTTCGGAGAGGACACTAGAACACTGGCTGAGTCTCCCTGTGGGGGGGAAATCTTCACTCAGACAAGTCTACTAGGTTCCAATTCTGCTTGGTATAATCTAGGTTTTAATTACTATTAGTCTGGAAAATGTGTAAGCAAGATATAGCTAAACATAGTGGCCATTAAAAATAATCCAACCCTCAAATCCACAAAAAACATCCACAGAAAGCCTAGCTTTGAGTACTGTGATTTTCTGATGTTCTGCCAAGTTAAATTATTCGTGTCATGTACTTCAAGGTATCCGAATGAAGTGACCTTCTATAGAGAATTAATCAGGAACCAACTGAAATTTGAAAGCACTTTGGTTATTCTAAGCTTTAAGAGCTCTCTCTATATTATGGATATTTAATTTTTGTCAAATAGTCATGTTCTAAAAGTTTCCAGCTTGTATTTGTCTTTTGGCATACTCATTTTAAATTTTTATGTAATAGTTTGGTTTTTTGCTGTATCCATAATCCTTTCTCATCTTGAGGTCATCTCATCTTGAGGTCATCTCATCTTGGTTTTTTGGTCATCTCATCTTGGTCATCTCATCATTTGGTCATCTCATCTTGGTTTTTTGCTGTATCCATAATCCTTTCTCATCTTGAGGTCATTCATTTACATTTTCTTTTTCTTTTATATGTCTTTAATGTCATCTTAAATGTGTTTTGTATATAGAGTAAGAATGGGAATTTACTGCCTTCACCCCCATAATTAACTTTTCATGGGACTATTTGAAAGAATATTTCTATCCTTCCCTCATAATATGAAATCAAACTATTACCTTGTTCTATTATCTTCCATATTAAAAATCTGTTTCTGTGCTTGTTATTCTGCCAATTAACTATATATTCTTGCATCTATTCCTCATTGATATAACTAACTTAATAATGCATCCAAATACCTAGTTGTATAAATCCCACCCTTTCCATTACTCTATTTAAATACAAGCCATGGAACACATCTAGTTTATGCTATCAATGACTATATCCAGGGTAGATTCTACTTTTAAGGTCTTATCAAATTAGTGGGGAATGAAATAGTAAGTGGACTTAAGTTTCATGAATCCGTGAAACATTACCAATTTCAGTTTCACTTTATAAGTCCACGAATCATGACAATAGCACTTTCCATTATACTTACTAATTTTTAACTTTATTAATATTAACACTTATCAATCTAAGACCAATCAATAAATCATTTCCTTGAGAACCTAATACTGGTATATTTGAGTTACTTGGTTAAATTAGAATTAGCTGGGAGGTATTGTTGATGTATGGACTTTCACCTGCAATGGAAAAATGCCAGAAATTGCAGTCTTTTTCTGGAAGTTTTCAGGTACATCTCAACATACTGAAAGAATAGTTTCCCCAGTCAAACTTCTATTTTTAAAAGTTTGTTTCTTTTCTGGCATATCATTTCTGTTTCATTCAGTGGATATGCTTTTAAAACTTATCATCTGTTAAATATTTTGATGCTGTCTTTTCACTTAATATCTATCTGAATTTCACAGTATTATCATTCTAATGGAGATGGAAAATAAAAAAAAAGATAAGTGAAAGATGTAAGTCAGAACCATGGAGAAAAATAAAGCTATTACAATAATCCAAGAAAGAGCTGGTGGAGTTTTGAACAGAGTGAACACACTGAAGTGATGAAAATGGTTGAGCTATCGAATCATGGATATACTTGAAGATGCACCTGACAAGATTTACTAAAATACAAGACACAGGGTATGAGACAAGAGGAGTCTAAGTGACTCTAAAATTTTTTATATGAGCAACTTGAAGGATGAAGTTTCCATAATGGTAAAAAATATGAGTTTTATTTGTTTGTGGCCAGTAGTGGAGAAGCTTAGTTTTGTCTTAGAATTGTTAAGTTGGAGATGTCTTTTATATATTAAAATGGAGATGTTAAGTTGGTAGGTGAGTATCTGAGTTTGAATTTGGGGGAAGAGATTCAGGGTGAAGATATGTATCTGCTAGTGATCAACATATAGATATTTACAGTCATGGAACCAGTGACCTTAAGGGGTGAGCATAAAGATCTGATGACTGAGCTTTGAGAATTAGAAATTGTGGGTAGGGAGAGGTTCCTAGAAACAAACTGATAGGAAGAAAAGAGGAAATGGCCATGTTCTGGAAGACACAAGATTGTGTAGGAGAGGGTTGAAGGGGTCAATGAATCAGATATTGCTCACAGGTGAAGCAGGATGAAGAGAACTGATTGTTGAATTTAGCAAGCAAGGTTCTTGCTGACCTCAACAAGAGTGGCTGTAAGAGATAACAAGGCAGTGGTTTTCGAATGCAAGCAATAGGGATTTTGTTTTTTTAAGATGGGCAAATTAGCTGATCAAGGCTCTCTATATCTGCTTTGTGTATGGTGCCTTAATAAATCTATCAGGTATCTATAAGAATTACTATCTTTACCTTGGAGTTGCAATCTTACTGAAGGCAAGAAAGAGAATACACAATAATGGAAACAGCTAATACTTGAGTAGTTTAAAAGAAGATAAAGTTATTGGTTTTACAGAGGAGATGAAGTTTAATTTCTACTTTTAAAATTAAGTTGGATATAGGTAGATGAAAAGAGTAGAAACAAAGGGAAAGAATCACATATTTGGGAAACAGTAAGATTGGCTAGGCTGGAATTCATGTTAATAAGAGTTGGGTAATAAACATGGAGGATTTTTTAATCAACTTATCAAAAGCCAGAGATTCTGGCTTTTTTATTTTGGCTTAGAGATGGAAAGACATAATCCACCTATGGTAGCTCTAAAAAAAAAAACACTAATAATAATTTTGATTTTTAAAAATTGTTTCACTATTAGAAAATTTTCTCAAATGTCTAATAAATAATGAATACCAGGTTATCAGTGAAGTAAAAGCTAATGTAACTAGGTGAATTAAAAATATTATATTACTTTTGAGCATGAAAATTTTGTCTTATACATGACAGAAATACTGCTAGGTAACCACAATTTAAAATGCCATGCGCTCCCATATTAATGCTCTGATAGCATTTTAAAAAAGCATTTTATAAATAAGAAATATGATTTAAATAAACTTCTAATTAATCCATTACATATTTTATAGCTCATATCCTCGTCACTACATTGTGTTTACACTACTTTATGGAAGCTTTATTTCTGATTCATACCATTCAACATACATACTCTGAGGGATTTCATTAAAAGATAAACATGGATTGAAAGGTAGTATTCAAATGTGTATATCTTAAGGAAGTTCACCAGCCCTCAAAATTACCCTAAATATAACCAAATTTAATATTTACAACTTTTGAAATAGCTGTCAAGCTTAATTCTGCAGGGTTTTTTTTCCCCCCCTCTCAACAAGATTATTTGTTGGGTTGAGTCAAATATAAGTGACTTAATACTGTTTAAGATAAAAATTCTGACTGCTCATCCGAAGTTCTAACTTTAAAGGGCGAGGGGCAATCTAGTGGGAGCAAGGCATTCTCTTAGGAAGTGCACATTTGTGGACAAACTGTTTTTTTTTTTCCTGTTCTAGTACATGAAAGTTCTTCTCTAGCTTTTGTGGTTTATTTATTTAGCCTTAATAGTTTATAACTTAGTAAAAATTAAAACAGACATGCTTATTATTAGTTTTACCACGCTTAGATGCTTCCTATAATAATATTTGAAATAGAGCATTTGTGGAGTAAAAATTTTAGCTATCTTTAAAATTTTAATGGTCAACTTATCTTACAATGGAATGGTATAGTTTATTATCTTACACCAGTGCCTACAATCAAATAATAGGATCTAACTCACAGACTCAGTGAATCATTTCAAAGGTTCTGAATATTTATTGCTAAATTGGCTATCCATAAAAATGGGAAGTTTTGGTAAAGTAACAGGGAAGGACTAGAGTTGATTTGAGTCAAACAAGTACCTCTGGGGCTAGATAGATTTCTCAGCGTGATTTACATCACAAAAAAAATGAGTTTAGAGAGCCTCTGTCATTTTATCTTTTAAAAAAAAAAGTGTGTTAAAACATTTTTTTCAGGAGAATGGTATGTTGAGAAGTGCAATGTGAGTCACTGCACAAGAAATATTAAAACATATGCCACACAGAGATGCTAGCATTGTGGCAACTTCAACTACAATAATCTCTTATCCATAAACACTCAGTAAGAAAATCAGCTTTTCCAAAGAACAAACTGGCTAAAATGGAACAGAAGAAAATTAGGAACTTTGGCAAGGTCACCTACCATTGCGTGGATCTTGAAATGCTGCTGGACATGTCCTATGTGACCCGAGCCAGTGGCGGAAGCTGCACTGCTTGCTGAAATGCCTGCTCAAAGCTAAGGAGGTAGAGTAGTCTCTCCTGTAGACTGTGCTCATCCTGTATGCAATGGTGGGCACGTGGGGTGCCCACCATGGTAAAACCATCAAGCAGGTGGAAATCAAGATGATTGGCCATTATCTGGGAGAGTTCTCCATCACCTGACAAGTCTACGAAAATGCCCCATTTCTCCCTCTTCATCATGCCCCCTCAAGCGGCCTATTTGGCCAATAAAGGCACAGACCTCTAAAATTGAAAAATCTTGAAAGAAAACATATGTAAGTAGGATATATCTTAATTACAAATGTGTTGTATTTAAATTAAAATAATTTATTATATATAACCATATGTACAACTATGCTGCATATTAAATAAGAACGTGCGGCTTCCCTGGTGGCACAGCGGTTAAGCACTGCGCTGTGGAGCTGTCCGCAGCAGCGGCACGAGTTCGACGCCCAGCCAGGGAGATTCCCACATGGTGCAGCAGACCTCTCCTGCTTTGCCTGCTGCTCCCCTCAGCAGTGTATCTCCGTCGATCTGCTCCCCACTCTGTCTCTGGTGAACCCTCTTGCCACCCCAAGTCTCTGGCTTGTACCCCAGTTTGTATGTATAAATAAATAAATCTTAAAAAAAAAAAAGAATATGCGATGAAGAAACAGGGTTAACCAGTTAAGGTTTTTAAGGTTGAGTTTAAATTAGAAAGAAAATGAAATATTCACTTGGGTATCACTATTGGGAAACATCGTGCTTCCAAAAAACAAGGAAATAATGGTCATCTTTCTTTTTCAATTGTTTCATTGGGAAGAATCTTTTTCAGGTGATAAAACTTACAAGCTAAATTAAAATGCACTTTACTCATTGGCAAGCCACACCAGCAAGAATAATGTGATCACAGTAGTTGGAAGTTTTTGATTTATAACTATACTATTCTCTACTTATAAAAGCTGCAGTCTAGGAGGCAGAGCAATGAATCATTACAATTGTCTATCTGGGAAATGTCAAAAGATTAAGTAAGGGCAGAAGAAGAGAGAAGAAGAAAGAACACACATTTCTGCCCAAGAAATATTCCTCAGTTAATGGGAAGATATCACTAGCATATAAATCCAGTGCTAAAGAAATAAAAATTTAAAATATTCAAGAAAAACTAATAAACCATAATGCTTAAACTTCCTGATTACAAAAGGCAAATTTTCTTCAGCAGCTCTGATAACTTAACCATTTCATATTCAACTATAAGAGTGATCTACATACTAAGGATCTGAAAAAGCAAATTTAAGCCAAGGAAATGAATTACAAATTTGAACCAATCATTAAATGGATCAAACCTTGTTTTTTAAAAAAAGAACACATATAGTTTAATTGATACTTTGCCAATACAAAAATAAGCATCCACAGAATGTTTATTTACTGTTTAAATTACTCCATATTCTCATATACCATGAACAAAAAATATATTTTACCTCACACACAGTAAGAGCAAACAAGTGCAATCTTTCAAACATTAAAAGTCATAATCAAATCTGTACAACAGATAAATAAATTTATACCTCTAACAGTTAGCCGAAAACAAAACAAAACTAAAAACATATCACCCAGAATCACCAGTTTACTTAGAATTCTATCTATGGTCACACATTTCAATCATAATAGCTTGAATCTTTACTACACTGCACAAGTTTATAGACTGATAAATATTTTTTTCAAAAGTAGGGAGTAATAGGAAATACCAAAATGGTTATAAAGAGCTTTCCAAACATTGGAAATAATATACAAAAATTAATTACTTGGGGGAAAACATTAAATGGATCCACAGGGCAAACAGAATACACTGATATAACTTAAGGAAAGGAAAAGGGTGAATACTTGGGTTGGAAGAAAATTTGGCCTTTTTTAAAAAGAAATAACATAACAATGACAAAACCCTATCAATGAGCATAGAACAACTGTGAGAAAAAGTGTACATGATTTAGACTTTTATACCTGGAAACCACACTTTGGAAGGAAAATCAGATCAGGAAACATATAACATCAGAACATGAATATATATAAATTAAAGGCATACTGTTAATCGTTCCATATCATTGCACATTGGTAAGAAAACAATACTGCAGTCAGTCTTGAGTAAGAAAATGTTTTCAATTAAGTAGGAAGTTCCATGATGAATACAGGTATAGACAATCTTATTACCACAAGTTTAGTAAATATCAAAACACTCAGTGGTGTCACTAAACTAAATTATCTGTATTTTTTACTGGAAAGGTAATTCTTTTCCTGCCATCACAAGTTAACAAAAAATCATTTTATAAATTGAAATAGAGATCAAGTAGAAAAAACTTTTCACATGCAATTCTGTACAATGCACTCTGCATCAATGTTTTCAGCATTTCACACCAGATAATGTACATTTCCAATATATACAACCGTTTTTTCAATAGATGTCACTGAGCCATCCTCTAGCCACACAAGTTTATATTTACATATACATTTATATCTCCAGATAGAAGCTTTCCTCCTCGAGGCACCCCGAAAGTTAGCCTGAAGAGCTTAGTTTTTTTAGGATGTCAGAAACCTAATGTCTTGATTTGTCTTGAATGGATGATAAGATGAGGAGTCCACAAAAAAATGCAGCTATACATGCCAACCTTTTCAACAGAGAGGAGTTATCTTTAGGAATAATAATCTGTGCAAGATCATTTGTGATCTGAGAAATTTCATGTGCCACACAAACAAATATGAAAGAGCTGACAATGATGTTGAGCATAGGGTTTCCAGGTATGAGCACCAGAATTCCCCTTGTGTCCGCTGCCAGCCATATGTGATATTGGCAAATGAACAGCTAGAAGGAAAAACATTTAAAGTTAGATATACTTATAAATATATCAGTTTTCACTAATTTAAACATTTCATAGCATAATATCATTAGATGGCTTCTCCAAAACCATTACATTCACTCTTGGTCCTGAAAAGTCTATCGTAGTATATTCTCCAGCACTCCAACTTTAGGAAGCACTGCTTCAAAGTCCCCAAGGAATGAACCTCCTAGTTTTAAAAAACATTTCTTTGCGTGACGTAGAAGACAGGGTGATAGCTATATACTGGTACTCAGACTCCAAATAAAAAATTACTATATATGTATGAACCTACATATATATGCATGCACTGCGCATGCATGTATTTGTGAATGTATTTGTGAATGTGTAATTAGAAGTGGGAAACGGCAGTTTTAAGGTCATCCTCATGTTTGTCTGCATGGTGAGACATAAATGTCTGGAATTGCACTCACATGTTTCTGAAGTATATTTCCACTGCTATGTGAGTATATATATTAAACAACACCATTAATTCTTTTGATTGTGATCATAAATGGATTCTTTTATCACATTACTGAAAGAGATCAGTGGGGCACAAGGGACTATGTTGGAGGACGAGGGTACCATGTGGTGGGTTTGGTGTGGCAGCATACACCTGAAGAGGTGGGATACTGTATTTTTGAATCATACAGTGTTATAAACCACCATTACCTTAATAAAAAAAATTCAAAAAATCAATAGTAGGAGTAGGAGAATAATACTTAAGTAACTTCAACAAATATGAGGACAATAGAATTTTTCTATTTTAATAAAAATAAATAAAAGCTCTCATGTTCCAAATATTAAGGGAGTGGCAAAATAGACATTATTTTGTCCACTGGATGACATGGTAAGTTTTGCACGATCAAGAACTTCAAATTATATACAATCTCTCTTACAAGTAAGCCTAAATAAAATATAGAACATTTAATCAAGAACTCATAGAAATTATTTTCCCTCTTTTAAAGACAACTTAAGAAATTTTTCTTTAAAACAGACTAAAACATCTTTAATGATTATTAGTTCTACTGTTTCAAAACATTTGTTTCAAATAATAAAGCTCAGAATATATTTAAAAATATACCTAAAACTGAGTTTGTAAATAATTTCATATTATTAGCTATTACACAAAATGTAATGAGTTTAAAAATTTTCTCAGTTTCTAATCATAAGGGTGAATTTTATTATAAGCATCAATAAGCTGAATTTCAGAAATAAAAATTTTAATCATAGATAAGAAACAAGTCAAAATAGCCTCAGTTTGACTTCATTTTAATCTACTTATGAACTTTATTTATCTATACTTCAGGTTTTTTTCCTCCTGATCTCAGCATGTTAGTTATGCTTAAAAACTTAAGAAAATACATAGAATATTTTGAAATTCAGCTAGAGCAAATATTTAAACAAGGCTTATAAAAATATTCTACAATGATTAACTGCTATTAAAAGTTCTGTGTTATTTCCCTATAATTTTATAAATAACATAGCTTTGATTTAAAAAAAAAGTCTGTCAGATTTATGTACGCATACACACACACACACACACACAACACTTAAATATATGAGATAGAGCAAAATATTAATGTACCAACCTCTAATGAAATTTTTCCAAACCAAGCAAAAAAAGAACTATAAACAGAACGGGCATATCCAGGGATATTTCTTATCAGGATGAAGGCTAAAATCTAAAGAAAACAAGGGCAAATATTAATCTTTTATTTAAAAATATTTTGCATAATGCTTTCCTTCAAACGGCAATTTTATGTTTTGAACTTGACAAACGTATAATGGATTTTTTCAGTAGATAAGGTACACTGTGTTTTTGTGCCACAGGGGATTGACTTTAAGACATTCTCTATCCCTCATCAGAAGATCCAGGAATTATCCTAAGTAAATCATTTTTCTTCTTTTCACCTTTATCACCCACTTCCCACTATGTATTTATTTTTTTAGCAAATCCGAGTCTTGTACTTTGACATATACTTGGTGAACAATTTGATTAGGGAAGTAGAAAATCAAAGAAATAATAACCGTGGAAAAGACAAATGCATATGGGGGTGGAGACGTCTTATTTGTCTGATAGAGAAATAATAATAATGCTTATAACGTGTTCAGCATTTATATTTTATTGGGCACTGAGCTATGAATTTAAAATAGATTACTTATGGTTAGTTGCCTGTATACTGTTCTATAGCTAAGCCCTCCTGGAAATTTCAATCCAGACTGATGGAAAAAACCAACAAATCAGGATTCAAGGACAGATGCATAAAGCTGTTTGCTTTGTCAGGCTGGAAAAATACTTCCAAATAGGATACTAGGAATTTTGTAAATGTTTATAATCTTAAGCCCCCATAGATAAGTACTTAAGGACATATAATTATATATGTATAAATTTAATGTAATTTCTATGTATATTCATATAATCACTGTCTTGTACACTTCCCAACCGCCCCATCCTCACACCCCCACAACTACATCATCTGTGAAAGGAATGAGTAGTAAGGGTAAGACTGTAACCTGTATCACTTTGGCTACCTGGTTGCTTTTTGACTTTTACAAAGAGGGACACATGTCCTTGATAAGAAGTAGCTGCTTCTAGCTTCTTTGTGCTCCAAGTTCATTCCTTTACTCTGCAATGGAGAAACTAAGGCCCTTAAAAATGTAACTAAGAAAATATGAATGTATTAGAGCATAGTTACTGGGAGGGAAGGTAAAAAGGCTCAGGAGAGCTTAGTCTATGTGTGGCCGCACTCTCCCTTAGCTTTCCTTACACTGTTCTGTATTGGTGTAGCATGTGAATTACATGTTACCCTTCTATCATGTGAATTACAGAAACGATATTAGAGGGCATATAAAGAATTATTGGTATTATTGTTGTCTACAGAAGTCATGAAAATGACATGTGAATACAGAATAATTTTTAAAATTTCATTATCATTGTGTTTGGAGAGTCTATTACATGCTTGGTGCTGCTGACTACATAAAGGTTTAA
Source organism: Scalopus aquaticus (assembly GCA_004024925.1). NCBI lineage: Eukaryota > Metazoa > Chordata > Mammalia > Eulipotyphla > Talpidae > Scalopus > Scalopus aquaticus. The sequence goes on from PVIJ01019123.1 coordinate 15,409, forward strand.
GAGGAATAAAAAAGTCCCTGTACTAAGGAAAACCTAAAACCTAAGACATGATCTTCCAGAAATCCTCCCAATTCTTTGCTATAATATTCATTTTTCAGGCCTTACTTTAGATACTAGTTTCTTTAAGAACCCTGCTCTAATAAAAAGATGGATTAGGAAGAAGTTCCATGTTTCCAAAGCACCTTACACTTAACTGTCACCACATTAATCACAGTGTCCCATGGATACCAGGGACCACAATTATCTCTGTAAAAAGTAAATCTGATTTGAGTTGCATCAGCCTCTACCCATCTCCCAGTCACTACCACACAATTCTCTGGCTCACTGACTCAAGTCCCAGTGACCTTAAATTCCTTTGAATGTGCCATGTCCCTTTCCACCAAAAGGCCTAGGTCCTTGGCCTGCTATGTCTCCATTCTTCTATTCTCAGCTTAGTTTTCTCAGGGGAACCACTGCAACTCCAACTAGGTCAGATCACCTTACTGTATTTCCTTATAGCATCATGTACTTCTATTTATAATGATGTGGTGATTATGCAATTACTATCTGTAACAGAAGAATGGAGGTGCTTTGAGGGTAGGAACCATGATTTGGGTACTACTGTATCCCTCACCATAATATCCAACACATATTAGGTACAAATATTGGTTAAATGAGTAAAAGAACTTGATAAAGGAAAAATGAATGTTTATTGATCTGTACCACTATTAGACTGTAAGTTCCATGAGGGCAGGAACAGTATTTTGTTTAACATTTAGCCTCTTACCTGGTACTGAATTTTACCAATTGATATCTATTATTAAATAAATACATTTGAATAAATGAAGAAAATTAACATTTTCTAAATGAGTATCAAGTGACACTGCTGATCATTTTCATAAAGCTAATAAGCCACCCTTTAAAAGAATTCTAATATACCTATTAAGATAGAGGAAGCTAAAAGTCTTAGAAAGATTAAGCAATATGCCTACATTTTCTAGAGTTTGACCTCAAATCTCTCTTCTAAAGACTGTGCTCTTTTGAAGAATTAAGAAGAAAAAATTTTCTTGAGATCAAGGTAATTAATTACCTGTACCACAGAAACAGATGGGTGGAGTTCATTGCACTCTGCTTTATTTTTACAACTGCTAGCCCAGATGGAGTAAGTCTAAAATAAAATAGCATAAGGATCACTTCACAAAAACAGTTATGACTTATGGAGGCCCCAATTTTCAGGATTTTAAAAATAATTTTCTTTACAACATTACATTTCATTACATTATTTAAAAAATTTCAATATAAACAGCCCACTTTTTGGGTATGCTCATTACTTGTTTTGGGGTATTCAAATCTCCAAACATTAAAAAAAAGAGATATGGGACATAGGCCTAATTTTTTTTTTGGAAATAATTATAAGCCAGTGATGAGTCTTCATATCAAACACCTTACATTATATTTTTTTCTGAAATTACAACTTCTAAAATTCTTATTTCACTGACGTCTCAGTTAATTTTCATATTAAACTCATATATGGAACTACTTCAGAATTATTTTCAATTAGAAAAATAAGGAAAAGTAATTTTAAAAGTAAAGATTTATGTATTAAAAATAGCTGAATAAATAAATTGCTATTTCTTAATGTTGATTTCTTATATCACTTAGGTTCCTGGGAAATTGTAAGATTACATTTTGAAACTTACCAAGAAAGAAACTACTGAAATAAACAATAAAAAATTTGAAATTTTGTTTGAAAAAAGAGGTTCACCCTTTCCTTCAGAAAGTACTTGTCGCTTCTGTAAAGCCAGATAAATGAAAGCAAACAACATTCCATGAAAGACTACCTGAAAAGTAAAGAGGAAAAATTTATTTTATACTTCTACTTTTTGATACATAGTAAAATATTCCGTAAATGAAAAAAATATATACAAAGATAAGTAGTTTAAAGGCTTAAAGGCTCACACTTTTTATAAAGCCTTAAACTTCAAGCAATGAAATAAAGCCAAAGATTGTTAGAAATCATCAGCAATAGATAAGCAAACATCTCTAGAAGTAATATGAGACAAGCTGGTTCATTCTGATCAGTTTCAGTTGCAAGTAAAGAAATAAACACATTAAAAAAATAAGAAGAAACTATTCTGAAGACACACGAAAAAATTTAAATGTACTCAGCCAAGATAAAACATTTGATATGGATACTTTTCATCAAACAAAACAAACAACAATAACACCAACAAGATGATACTTTTAAAAAGGAGGAAATGAACATTAGAGTGAAAAAAATATGGTAGATTAGAAAGACTAAATATTAACTATCATTAGATAACTCTAATGAGACAGTTGAAAATTTTAATTATTTGATGTCAAGATTTTAGCAAATTTTTTTATTATAGTTTTGATTCCAATGTAGTAACTGGAAAGTGTAGAGGTGTTGGAAACCACGAATGGCATACAGAATGCACTAAGAAAACATTTTTCGAATGAAAAAAGGAATGAGCATAAGATGGAAGGAAGAGGGAAGAGTGTAAAAAGTTTATTTATTCAGTATTATTTTCTAAATGCTGTGCTTTATATATTCTCAGCCAACTGAATCTTAACCGTCCCTTAAGAATAAACTCAGGGGGGCCTCCCTGGTGGTGCAACAGGTTAAGTCTCAACCTGTGAAGCTATCCGCCCTCACTGAGGCACGAGTTCAATCCCCGGCCAGGGAGATTCCCACATGGCGCAGCAGACTTCTCCTGCCTCACTCCCAGCTCCCCTCTGCAGTGTACTTCAGTCCATCTGCCTGTTATGCTCCCCGCTCTGTCTCTGGTGAGTCCCCTCACCACCCCACAAGTCTGGACTGCACCCCAGTTCTTGTATGCATAATTTTTTTTTTTAAAGAATAAACTCAGGGAATCATGAATGACATGCTTTCACTTCTTCGAAAATTCTACTACAAAATTCATAGTACACAATTTAACACCCAATTATAAGTAGTAATATTGGGTTTTTATAGACTGGAAGGCTGAAGAGCCTAGTGGTATGTTTTCTTTAACACATCCCTCACAACAGCAACACCTAGAACACATATTGGAACTCAATAAATATGGTGTTGACTAGCTGAAGCAAATAGATGAAGGATCATCTACACCTCAAAATTAAGACCCAAACAAAGACCAACATTTTTTTTTCTTGTTGATAGATACATGTACTCATATATATCCTTTGCTATTAAAAAAGGGGGGGGGGGAGGGCAGCACTGCTTTGATTCACCAAATCAACATGTTTCCTTACTCTAAATAAAACTAATAGATTAAAACTTTCCATATAATTATTTAAAATGTAATTTAAAACGGCAAAATATCACAAGGTAAATACATACATAACGGTCTAACCTCCATCTGAACCACCATTCATATACATTTCCTTTTAGTTCAAAACACTTGGACAATGGCCAAAGAGAAAAGATCTTCTCAAATGCACCCTGAGAAAAGGAATCCAGAAAATAAATTAAGATGGTACAAGTCGATACACATTTTACACTTCTATAAATTGTAGACTTCTACAGTTAGGATTGTATAAGGGGCATTCATAATTTTAAATTCTATTAATTTCACTTAAAAATATCACTTCTCTTGAAATTCATGTAAAAATAAATTAATTTCATTAATGATTAATAAAGATCACTTAAAACATTTTTTGTTTTAACTTAATTTCACTCATATGAAAGGTTACTGAGAATGTGTATTTAAAAAAATAAGTTAGCTACTGGAAAATTGATCCATTCAAGGTTTTTAATCTAGTACACAAAACAGCTACTATTTACTGATCAAAACATGAAAATACAAAATACTTCAGTCAATATGGTATCAATAACCTAAAAAATTATGGCCAAGGTTAAAACAAAATTTTTCTTTCTCTAAGGTCCTTAAAATCAATAACTAGTTATTACAATTAAAAGAATCCTCTAAACTTGTGACTTGTTCAACTAATCATACCCAAATGTCATTACTGCCTTTTGAGATAAAGTTTGCAGTTTTTTCCCTGGTCAAGTTAGTGAATGGTACCCTCTTATTATTCTGACAGCCTGGAAAATCTGGAAATGAAGGGGCAGAAGTCTTGGCTACAGTGATGCACATTAATTAAGCCTTTCAATGAAGAGAACAAAACCTTCAATTCCAGACTAAAAAACTGTGACAAACTCCACTAGGAAAACGCCATTATTAGCTCTCATGCCAGAATAAAAAGCAAAGAACAAATATGAAAACAGTAATGGATTTGGGGTAATGCTGAATCCTTGGTCAGGAGAATCTTTTTATTTTAATTAAATGCAATATACTCTAACTATAGAATATAAATGCTTACAGCTTATTAAAAATAGGTTCTATCAAAAACTATGCCTCAGAAGAATAAGGATGACTCTTACCAAGAGCTGCAATATAAAGTACTTAAAGATCCTATATATACATTTATGAAATACAGAAATATGATATAGTAGGTATTTATCTACTGGAGCTAAATGGTCTTAAAGGTCATATACATAATATATGTATCATATATATGATGAACTTAAAATTAAAAGGTATTTCTGATGAAAATTTCTTATGAAATCAATAAGTAAGTATTAACTGAATACCCATTTCGTGAAAGGCACTGGGCCATACAGGGCTATGTCCTTTTTTGTGTCAAGTGGTCAACATGGATACAAAGTTCCTCTAACTGATGATCCGCTTCCTTTCTCTCCCACAGAGCATTGCAGATTTTAATAAATAACTGTTAAGTAGCTGCAGTTACCTGGCTATTTCTTTATACCTTAGCCAATTATTTCCTTGTTATTTTATTTATCTCCTATTAAAAAAAAACCTTGGAAGGCAGAAATATAAATGTTTTAAATATTTCTGGGTATGAAAGTAAGTGTAAAAGCCTATAAAACAAACAGCTTTATAGGATTACAGACAGACACACACAGACCCACAAACACACACAATGCTCACATGGCATTTGCATCTAATGCAGTCAGGTACAAGACAGAGAGTTTTGGAGATGTGAGTATACTGAAGAATATGTCACAGCTATAGGTGTTCAAATTAAAATATTTTGTTATAAATATCATGCTGCCCAAATAATATGTCTGCCTGATGGGTCTGACCAGCAGGTAGCAGTTTGCCACCTGCTAAAATATGTGAGAAAACCTCAAACATCATTATAGGAGACAGAAGGATAGAGATAAAAAATACCCAACATTTTATGAAATTAAACATACTACGTAAACACAAACCCCTTTGCTCCAAAGTTGGTTTTATTAACCACGAAAATTTTACTCTATGCAGTTATGAAAAAAATCAAGTAACACTCTGATGCAATGAATAATGCACAAACCAAGTTGCAAATCCTGTCAAGAAAATTTTGATCTCCACTTAGAGTAGTGTCTTATAAGAGGCATTCAATAAACGTTTGATTGATCAAAGTCAAGTAAAATGGATTTTGAACAATTGCCAGAGGAAGAGCTTTAAATTGCTCTTACAACAAAAACAGTGGTAACAAAAGTAGGTAAGTCTCAAAAGAACTACATTGAGTAGTCAACTATAGAGTGACACTTTTATTACAGTCATTAAAAAATGAAGCTTGAAAAAAAAGCTCTGACTCTTCTCACATACTGTAATAGACTTGAACTTTAAAAGAAAATAGAACAAAATATAAACCAAAAAGACTGTACAAACCTGAGAATATGCCAAAAAACATATACATAACAGCAAGAAGGCTAGTTTCAACAGTAAGCCAAAATGCCAGAAACAATGTCCTAAGAGAGAAAATATTTAATTTACTAAGAAATGTAAATTTATATTAGAAAACAACATATGCTTTTTTCTACTTAATGTATTTATATCCTGCATAGTTCTTAAAATAATTTATGGTTGCTTATAAGATACACAAAATATATCTATGTAGTATAAATGACAAGTAGGACAAAAAGGGAAAAAGCTAGAGAGGATCCTCATTAGGAATGAGGCTATAAGATCTGCCTGACACCCTATATACCTGCTATTCATCTACTGTAAAAGTATTTAACAAAATCTCTTGGATTCAATTATACTTATTAATTATTAAAAGTTACCAAAAATTCTGTAACATCATTTCAGTATAATTCTAACACTCATATTGAATATAAACTGGGTAACGTTGCTTAAATAATGTTCTAAGGACAGAGCTTCTAAATTCCCTAACGGACTAGGATTTAACCATAGGATCTCTTTTAACATGTGCATATTTTAAGTTATTTGCTTATAGAGTTTATACACATTGTTTATTTGATTACTATGCGGGCTTTGTATGGAGGAATTAAACTACAAAGGCTGCCCAAAGACATTACTAAAATTCATTAAAGGCTAAAACTCAACCCTTTTCTGAAAAATTAATATTACAATGGAAATAGATGGTAACTATTTTTTGATATACAATATTGAGTTGAAAGTCAAGTTAAATATATTTTAAAAAATTTTATTCTGAAAAGGAAAGGGAAGCTTTTATTTTAATGTAATCTTTGGGGGGTGAAGTATAAAGATAAATAATCCTAATGAGTAACTTTGAACACTATCAGTAACTGGCTATGTGAAATTTGAAGATGACAACTTTCGGTGCTGATGTTTCCTTATATGTAAATCAGGTTGATAACTGCTTTAAGTACTTTCTAGAAGCTAAATAATATTAGTGTTTTTAAAACTTGTTTGATATAAGAAGCCTTTTGCAAAGGAATGTTTACTCAAAATCTCAATGTATATAAGAAATCAAGCAAAGCAAAGATGCTAAGATTGAAGAAGGATGTAGGGGTTAGAGCCAAAACTGGCTTTGCCATTTCTTTTCTAAATGGGTCTCTACAAGACTGTTTGAAAACTGTTCCATTAGTTAATACATAAAATGGCTTTGAAAATTTTAAGTTTAAAAAAGAGAAAACATACACATACAATATAAATGCAAGCTATTATCTACATTGTTATATTACTTGAACTACCTAGCTGTAACATTTTAGAAACATAATTTAAGAATAAAATTTCAAAATGTCAAAATTACACAGAAATTTAAATTGTCTACATGTCTCAATAAAAATGATAGCCTTAAACAATGAAAATGAAATTTAGTACACTTAAAGAATACTGCTATTAACATTAATATGAAAGTCATATTTACCGTTTGCTTTTTTTTGGATTATTTGTGGCCAAAGTGCTAAAGTAACATATATGACCATGAACCATACAGTGACCAAAGGGACAAAGTAATAGAATTGATAAGGCCGATCCATTACTATACATAACACCACTACCAGGAAATTGAGACGAAATAAGACCTATTAAAAAGGAGAAGAAAATGGTTTTCATTCCAGGTACATATGAAGAGCAAAGACATCCTCTGACAGAGTATAAATGCTTATTTAAGTCTAAAAAAACTGTAGAAGTATATTTTGTGAATCCCTAAAACTACATTTGTTCAACAGTCACTATAAAGGACTGAATATAAAATATTTATGTGTCATTATATTAACTAACTCCCAGCAAAACATCAGCCTGAGCAGTCCTCTGGCTACAAATGCCATCTTGTTAAATGCTGCGAAGAATCACAAACCTCCTTCCTAGAGCTACAGTTTATAAGCAGAGATTAGATTACCTCAACAAAAGGGTGTCCATTTCATCTCTGTCTGATGTTGATTTACCTCATTTGGGATTAAACTGAGAGTTGTCATAGATACAAAACGATGTTACACAAATTAAAAAGTGTCTTTGGGACTTTTGTAACAGTCATTTCAGACAATTGTGTGATGTCATTCAAATAACAGAGCAGATTGACATTAGCGCGTACCACTTACTACTACGAGACTATAGACAAATTATCTAGCCTCTCTGAGTCTCCATGACCTTGTCTGTAAATGTGAAGATCACTACTCAGGGTTGAAATGAGGGATAAATAAAATAATGATCAGAAACTGCCTGCCACAAGGTAGAAATTTAAGAGATATTAACCTTCTTAGAAGAAACTGATATTATAATAATGCCGGATAACTGTACATTTCTACAAAACTAAAGTGAATCAGCATTTGTCCCTTGGGTACCAGCTTTACCACATATTCATCTAAATTATACTTTCCCTTCCCCAGTAATAAATTATTTATGTCAAATTATTGAACAGACAACACAGAAATAACACAATTTTAAAGTGTTATTTCATAAATTCAAATTACGAATGGTATAATGGGCACACTTATATTTTCTCAAAGTTAGGCACAAAGACATGTTGAAAGAAAAAAAAAAAAACTGAACGCATTCCTACCTGACATACTCTATGGATTCCGAAGTCTCCTTTGATCCAAAAGTATGAGAAATGCCCATACCCTGTCTGAAACAGATACGCAGCAACCAGAACCCGAACATGCATATACACAGGCAAAAACTGTTGACAAAAAGAAATACATAAAATATAGTGGCACTAAGTATACCTTGAATTATCATAACCAGTGCCTTTAACAAAGATAACAGGCCATTATTATCATTTGGCACTAGCTCAATAAAAAAATTCATTTTCAAAAGTAAGGTATTATAGCAGAGGTAAATTTTAGAATCAAATAGATCTAGATTCACATTCTGGTTCTGTCATAATTTTGAGTTTTCTAAACTACAAGGAGAGTATCACCACCTTCCTCGAAACATTCTTGTGAGGAATGAGTCAATAAAAGTGAAGTACTTAGTGTATTTCATCCAGTTAAAATTAAACATATGCTAGCCATAATTATTATGATAAGCAAAGGCCACTCTAGATTTCACATTTTCCCGATGAGAAAAAAACCACTATGAGATACCACCTCACACCTGAGAGGATGGCACACATTAAAAATACAGGCAACAACAAATGCTGGAAAGGATGCGGAGAAAAAGGAACTCTTCTACACTGCTGGTGGGAATGTGAACTGGTCCAGCCACTATGGAAAGCTGTATGGCGATTCCTCAAATTGCTAAACATGGAGCTCCCATACGACCCAG